>PVJS01062422.1:0-10736 GCA_004027185.1 Glis glis | reverse complement strand
TTTTTTTTTTTCGCGGTACCAGGGATTGAACCCAGGGGCGTTCTACCTCCGCGCTACACCCCCAGCCCTATTTTTTATACTTTATTTTTGAAACCAGGTCTCACAAAGTTGCGGAGGGCCTCACTAAGGAGAGAGAGAGAGAGAGAAAGAGAGAGAGACAGGGAGAGAGCTGAGGCTGGCCGTGAACCCGGATCCTCTGGTCTCCGCCTCCCAAAGTACTGGGATTACACGCCCGGCTTTTTCCTTTTTTTGGTACTGGAGGTTGAATCCAGGGGCATTCTACCCTTGAGCTACACCCCCAGCTCTATTTTATTTTTTGTTTTGAAACAGGGTCTCACTAGGTTGCTGAGAGTCTCACTAGGTGGCTGAGAGTCTCATTAAGTTGCTGAGGCTGTCCTCGAACCTGCGATCCTCCTGTCTCAGCCTCCCAAGTACTAGGATTACAGGCGTGTGCCACCATGCACAGCTTCTCCCACCATGTTGATTGAGCATCTGACCCATTCCTGGCCCGGGGTATGAATGTGCGGGCCCCCATTCCTGACCACAGGAAGGTCACGGCCCCATTGGGGAGGTGAGATTTACCAGAAATCTCATACCAGAAATGGGTGCTCAGGAGCTGGGCGTGGTGGCACACGCTTGTAATCCCAGTACTTGGGAGGCTGAGACAGAAGGATCACAGGTTCAAAGCCAGCCTCAGCAAGTTAGTGAGGCCCTCAGCGACTTAGTGAGACCCTGTTTCAAAATAATGAATTACAAATAGGCCTGGGGGTATAGCTCGGAGGTAGAATGTCCCTGAGTTCAATCCCCAGTACCACAAAAAAAAAAAAAAAGAAAGAAAGAAACAGGTGCTCAGGTTGGAAAGGTGTGAGATCATAGTGGGCTTCCCAGAGGAAGTGGGACTGCTGGATAAAAAGAACGATGATGCCAGGCATGGTGATGCACGCCTGTAATCCCAGCACTTGGGAGGCTGAGACAGGAGGATTGCAAGTTCAAGGACAGCCTCAGCAACTTAGTGAGACTCTCAGCAACTTAGTGAGACCCTGTTTCAAAACAAGAAATAAAATAGGGCCGGGCGTGTAACTCAGAGGTACAATGCCCCCCTGGGTTCAGTCCCTGGTACCACACACACAAAAAGGAATGATGATGACGGGAGAAGGGGGAGGGTATCAATCCTAGGGGCCAAGGAGAAGTGTGAACTCTCCAGATCTAAACTCCCTGTCCCTGTCCGTGCTGGCAAGCCTATGGATTCTTCCCCTTCCCCAGGAAATTTCCTGATGTTCCAAAACCCCTCCAGATCCTGCATATCCGCAGCATCTCCCCTTTCCCCGAGCTGGAACAGTTTCTTCAAGACACCATCAAGAGGTACTAGGGGCCTGGAGGTTTGGGCTCTAAGAGGGGCTTGGCAGGGCCCACTCTGAACCCCCACCTCTTTTCCTTCTTAAGATATAATCTGCAGGTTTTGGAGGCTGAGGGGGACATGAAGCATGCCCTAGGTGAACTGCGGACACAGCACCCCCAGCTGGAGGCTGTCCTGATGGGCACCCGTCGGAGTGACCCCTATTCCTGTAGCCTCTGCCCTTTCAGTCCCACTGACCCTGGCTGGCCTTCCTTCATGCGCATCAACCCACTGCTGGTAATGGGGAGAGGGTTTTACTGCCTCCAGTCTCGTGTGCCCTGTCAATCATTGCACCCTGGCTCCCCAGGGAGGAGGCGAGAGCCTGGGCATGGTTGAAGGAGCCTCATCCTCCAAAGGAGGCAGTGCTATTTAACCATTCATTCCTTGGACCAATAGTTATTGAGCGCAAATTCAGTAGCAGGCGTTGTGATTTCTACTGAGGACTTGGACCTGTGCTGTCCAATATGATAGCTGCTAACTATTTATACTTAGGTTATAATTAAAGTTAAATACAAATTACTAAAACATACTGAATTATACACTTTCTTTTTTATCTATTTATTTATTTATTTAGTTAGTTAGTTAGTTAGTTAGTTTTTTTTTTTTTTTTTTGCAGTACTGGGATTGAACCCAGGGGCATTCTACCTCCAAGCTACACCCTAGTCCTATTTTTTTATTCTTTATTTTGAAACTGAGTCTCACTAAGTTGCGGAGGGCCTAAGTAGTTGAGGCTGGCCGCGAACCCGGATCTTCTGGTCTCAGCCTCCCAAGTACTGGGATTACAAGTGCGCGCCACCACTCCCGGCTCCTGAATTATACACTTTCAAAAGATGAAGTCTAACCAGGCGTAGTGGCACACGCCTGTGATCCCAGTACTTGGGAGGCTGAGACAGGAGGATCCCAGGTTCGAGGCCAGCCTCAGCAAGTAGTGAGATTCTCACGAACTTAGCAAGACCCTCTTTCAAAATAAAAATAAAATAGGGTTGGGAGTGTAGCTCGGACGTAGAATGCCTCTGGGTTCAATCCCCAGTACCAAAAAAAAAAGATGAAATCTATGAAAGATGAATAATATCTCAGTTTTTTTCAGTACTGGGAATTGAAGCCAGGGCTACATCCCCAGCTCTTTTTTTTTTTTTTTTTTTTTTTTTTGCGGTACTGGGGATTGAACCCAGGGGCGTTCTACCTCCGCGCTACACCCCCGGCCCTATTTTTTATCCTATATTTTGAAACTGGGTCTCACGAAGTTGTTGCGGAGGACCTCACTAAGTAGCTAAGGCTGGCCGCGAACACGGAACCTCCGGTCTCTGCCTCCCAAGTACTGGGATTACAAGCGTGCGCCACTACGCCCGGCTTCTTTTTATTTTTTATTTTGAGACAAGGCCTAGCTAAATTGCACAGGTGGCCTCAAACTTCACAATCTTCCTGCCTTCAGCCTCCTGAGTCACTGAGATTACAGGCATGTATCTCTGCGCCTGGCTTAGATCTCAACTTGGTGGGGGAGGGTAGTAACTGGAGATTGAACCTGGGGTGCTCTACCCTTGAGCTATAGCCCCAGCCACCTGTACCGCTAAGTTGCTGAGGCTGGCCTCAAACCTGCAGCCCTTCTACTTCAACCTCCAAAGTCACTGAAATTATAGGCATGTACCACTGCACCTAGCTTATATCTTGATTTTTTTTTTTTTTTTTTTTTTTTTGCGGTACTGGGGATTGAACCCAGGGGCATTCTACCTCCAGGCTATACCCCCAGCCCTATTTTTCATTCTTTATTTTGAAACCAGGTCTCACTAAATTGCGGAGGGACTCACTAAGTAGCTGAGGCTGGCCGTGAACCCGGATCCTCCGGTCTCCACCTCCCAAGTACTGGGATTACAAGCATGCACCACCAACGCCCAGCTATCTTGATTTTTAAAATTAAATACAAACCAGGCATGGCGGCAAAATAAAGAATAAAAAAATAGGGCTGGGGGTGTAGCTCGGAGGCAGAATGCCCCTGGGTTCAATCCCCAGTACTGCAAAAAAAAAATAAAATAAAATAAGCCGGGCGTGGTGGCGCACGCTTGTAATCCCAATACTTTGGGAGGCGGAGACCGGAGGATCCGGGTTCACAGCCAGCCTCAGCTCGCGCTCTCTCTCTCTCTCTCTCTCTCTCCCTGTCTCTCTCTCTCTCTCTCTCTCTCTCTCTCTACATAGTGAGGCCCTCCGCAACTTCGTGAGACCCGGTTTCAAAATAAAGTATAAAAAATAGGGCCGGGGGCGTAGCGTGGAGGTAGAATGCCCCGGGTTCAATCCCTGGTACTGCAGAAAAAAAAATAAAATAAAATAAAAAATAAAAAAATAAAAATAAATAAAATAGGGCTGGAAGTAGAGCTCAGAGGTGGAATGCCCGTAAGTTAAATCCCCAGTACCACAAAAATAAACAAATTAATTAATTAATTAATTTCAGTTCTTCGATTGTACTGACCACATTTCAAATGACCACCATATTAGACAGCACAGATATAAAACTCCTCCGTCACAGCAGAAAGCTCTACCCGACGGTGCTAGCTTAGACACAGCCCTCGCACGTCCTCCTGGAGCTTAACCCCGGTGGAGGGAGGCCGGGAATGGAGAGGGGTGGAGGAGAATGGCTTTCTCTGTCTCAGGTATGTCAGAGAACCAGCTAGCAAGCCCCCCTCCAAGGCCCAGGGTGCATAAGAGCTTGGGTGGCCCTTCCTAGGAAGGCTGGGGAGGTCTGGGAGAAGGGAGTATTTGTGATGACTCTCTGACTCTGACCTTTCAGGAATGGACCTACAGAAATATCTGGGACTTTCTGCGCCAGCTGTTTGTCCCATACTGTATCCTGTATGACCTAGGGTAAGGTCATTAGGGGAGTGGAATAGGGGAGGGAAGGTGGGTGAGGGCGCAGGGATGGGGAGAGCCACCAAGAGAGCCCGCCCACCATGCAGTTGTCTCCCCTTCTCCTCTCCAGGTACACCTCGCTGGGGAGTCAGGAGAACACGGTACCGAACCCGGCCCTGAAGGGCATGAGCCCGGGAGGACACCCCACCTACCGTCCAGCCTACCTACTGGAGAACGAGGATGAGGAGCGGAACTCCCGCACGTGACCTCCCGGGCTGGAGGGGGGAGGGGAGGGCCCGCCCTGGGGTGTCACCTGTCAATAAACTCAGCCTTTCACCCTGCCTGTTACTCTGGCTGTATCTTCGTGCTCCTGGAGACTGAGGAGGCAGAAGCAGGCCAGACCCTGCCAGCTCTCAGCTGGTCCTGCTCGCTCGGAGGGGCCCAGGGGTGCGGCAGGACAGGCTGGAAAGAAGCCTCTGGGTTTGATCCTCAAGGGCAGCATCAGCTGGAGCCCACTGGAGGGTGCCAGCAGAGTTGTGCCAACCGTGGAGGAGGGGGCAGCTAGACAGGGCATCACTGGAGCCGCAGGAAGGGACTCCTGAGGTGGATGAAAGATGGAGCAGCCAGGCCCTCCCTCCTGCTAACCCCGCCCCCATCCCTGGCCATAGGGGCTGACTCAGCCCGTTCCCAGGCCCAGAACTTTCCTTTGCTAGACCCTGGGCCTTTTGTCTCTAGTCATGAGGCCTGAGGGGGGCGGGGACAGTTGATAAAAGGCCGGGAAAGCAGCTCCCACACCCTCTCTCAGAACTGCTACCCACATGCAGCCCCGGACACAGCCCCTAGCCCACGCCCTGCCCTTCTCCCTTGGAGGGGTCCTGCGAGATGCTGGGCTCCGGGTGCCTGTCATTAAGACGGGCACAGGGTGGGGAGGCCTGCAGAGGACCCTGAAGGAAATCGCCTACATCCTCCTCTGCTGCTGGTGCATCAAGGAACTGCTGGATTAATGGTGGCAGGGAACCGCCTCCTCTCCCCACTGGCACTACAGCTGACAGGTGGGCAGGGCAGGGCAGAGGGAGGTGTGGCCCAGCTTCTGTGGCAGAGCCTGCCCCTCAGCTCCCCATTCTCTTCTGTAGCTCCATCGAGACCCCTGGAATGGGCCCCAAGCGAGTAGTGAAGAGTGACGTGTGGATCCTCCTCGAGCTGTGCGGTCTATCAGACTTGCCTCCCCTCTGGGCCTCCGTTCCCAGCCCAGCCTCTGGTGCACCTCTGGCGGGCAGGAGCTTCGCCTGCTGGCCAGGACCCCAGTAAGACTGCAGCTGTACCTGGCACACCTCCAAGCTTGGCACAGTGGATCTGCCAGCCAGGTGGTCGATCTTACCCTGCCTCTTAGTGCCAGCAATGGGATGCCCTCTAAGATCTCTGTTTGAGAATCATTGAACTATACCTATAATAAATAGGCCTTGAGGCCAAAAGTTCTAAATGTCTAAATGGGAATGAAAAAAATCAGCACTAAAGTGGTTTTAGAGCCAGAGCACAGACCATGGAGAAAAAGAACTTTCTGGATAGTAGTGAGATTGGAGCCTGGCATGGTGGAGTGCACCTAAAATCCCAGTTTGGGAGGCTGAGATGGGAGGATAGCAGCTTTGAGGCCAGTCTCAGAAACTTGGTGAGACCCTCAGCAACTTAGCAAAACCCTGTTTCAAAACAAAATAATAGGGCTGGGGTAGTAGCTCGGAGGTAGAATCCCCCTGGGTTCAATCTTCAGTTAAAAAAAAAAAGTGGAACTGGAAGCCCAGTTTCCTGACTCACTGGTGCCTGGGTGGGGAGAAAGGCCAGGTTCCTCCCAACCTATGTGTTGGGAGGGGTCTAGCTTGGGGTCTTCTGTGAGGCCCAGGGTATTAGGATGGGGACCCAAAGCGCTCAGCCCTTTCCCAAATAGGAGACTGGGTCCAGGCAGCTCCTGCCTCTGAGGAAGGAGTCTGGGGAAAGTGCTGACCTACCCCAGGTTGCAGAGGAAGTAGGCCCCATGAACAACTGGAGCTCCCAGCTCACACACAAAGCTCCAAGAGAAAAGCACCTGTGGGGCCACACAGGTCCCTCCGGCTCATGACGGCCCAAGTGAGCGGAATGGACTCCCTGCTTCCCCTTGGCAGCCAACAACACAAGCTTTCCCCAAGGATTCCCAGTGGTAGGTACAGGTTTCCATCACCTTGCTCCGGCTTCCGAGGCCTCCTGCATCCTCAAAGCCAGCCAAAAAAGGTGGATCTCCATCCAGCGTCCCCTGGCTCTTCTGGGGGCCCAGCCTTGCCCATCCCCCTTTATCACCTGGGACACTGGCCGGGGGATGGATACAGGGCCCTCTCTCTCCCTCCCTGGAACCAGCTCTTCCTCACCTCAGCATTCTTCTTAGTTAACCCCTTTTTCCCTAGGCGGTTTTTCTTTTTTGGAAAGGTAATAGATGCCTAGAGAAAAGATTTATTTTTGGCCGGGCGTGGTGGCGCACGCTTGTAATCCCAGTACTTTGGGAGGCGGAGACCGGAGGATCGGGGTTCGCGGCCAGCCTCAGAGCGCCCGCTCTCTCTCTCTCTCTCTCTCTCTCTCTCTCCTTAGTGAGGCCCTCCGCAACTTCGTGAGACCGGTTTCAAAATAAAGCATAAAAAAATAGGGCCGGGGGCGTAGCGCGGAGGTAGAACGCCCCTGCGTTCAATCCCCGGTACCGCAAAAAAAAAAAAAAAGAAAGAAAGAAAAGATTTATTTTCTTTCTTTCTTTTATTTATTTATTTATTTATTTATACTGGGGATTTAACCCAGGGGCATTCTACCTCCAAGCTATACCCCCAGCCCTTTTTATTTTTTTTTAATTTTTAATTTTTTTTTTTTTGCGGTACCGGGGATTGAACCCAGAGGTGTTCTACCTCCAAGCTACACCCCCGGCCCTATTTTTTATCCTTTATTTTGAAACTGGGTCTCATGAAGTTGCGGAGGGCCTCACTAAGTAGCTGAGGCTGGCCGCAAACCCAGATCCTCCGGTCTCAACCTCCCAAGTACTGGGATTACAAGTGTGCGCCACCACGCCCGGCTTTTTATTTTTTATTTTGAAACAAGGTCTCATGGGGTGTAGCTCTGAGGTAGAATGCCCCTGGGCTCAATCCCCAGTATCATGAATAAAAACAAACAAAAAACAGGGTCTCAATAAGTTGCTGAGGTGAATGCCCCCATGACTGGCTTAGAGTAAAGACTTCTCATAGCAGCCAGGCTTGGTGACACACACCTATAATCCCAGTACTTGGGAGGCTAAGACAGGAGGATCATCAGGCTGGATGGAAACCAGCCTCAGCAATTTAGTGAGACTCTCAGCAACCTAGGGAGACCCCTTTCAAAGTAAAAATGAAAGCCAGGTGTGGTGGCACTTGCCTTTAATCTTAATACTTTGAGGCTGAGACACGAGACACGGGGATTGCAGGTTCAAGGACAGCCTCAGCAACTTAGTGAGACTCAACAACCTGTGTGACCATTTCAAAATAAACCCAAAAAAGGCTGGGGGTGTAGCTCCGAGGTAGAACGCCCGTAGGTTCAATCCCCAGTACTGCAAAATAAATTAATAAAATAGAAATAAAATGGGACTGGGGTGTAGTTCAGAGGTAGATACCCCTGGGTTCAATGGGGGGGGGTACTGGGGATTGAATCCAGGGAATTCTACCTCCAAGTTACACTCCCAACCCTTTTTATTTATTTATTTTATTCCAAACCATGGTCATGGTGGCACATGCTTGTAATCCCAGCACTTGGGAGGCTAAGACAGGAGGATCACAGGATTACAGCCAGCCTCAGCTACTTAGTGAGGCCCTCCGCAACTTAGACCCTGTTTCAAAATAAAGAATAAAAGCCGGGCGTGGTGGTGCACGCTTGTAATCCCAGTACTTGGGAGGTGGAGACCGGAGGATCCGGGTTCACGGCCAGCCTCAGCTACTTAGTGAGGCCTCTGCAACTTCGTGAGACCCAGTTTCAAAATAAAGTATAAAAAAATAGGGCCCGGGGTGTAGCTCGGAGGTAGAATGCCCCTGGGTTCAATCCCTAGTACCCCCCCCCAAGTAGGTAAGAAAAAGGTAATTAGTTCATGTTAATAGGCAGAACACAGGCTCACGGAGGTGAAGGTGAGACAGAGAGCTTCTGCAGTAGAGCAGTCATTTAGTGAACCCAGACTTTCAGATCTCAAATTTAGGGCTAGCCAGGTGTGGTGCCCTGCACCTGTTGTACCAGCTACTTCCGAGGCTGAGACAGGATGATCACTTGAGCCCAGGAGATGGAGCCCAGCCATGAGCAACATAGTGAGACTCCTGTCTCAAAACAAAAAAGAAACAAAATCCAGGGCTTCTTTTCTTTTTTTTTCTTTTTGCGGACCGGGGATTGAACCCAGGGGCTTTCTACCTCCGTGCTACACCCCGGCCCTATTTTTTATACTTTATTTTGAAACCGGGTCTCACGAAGTTGCGGAGGGCCTCACTAAGTAAGAGAGAGAGAGAGAGAGAGAGAGAGAGACAGGGAGAGACAGAGAGAGAGCTGAGGCTGGCCGCGAACCCGGATCCTCCGGTCTCCACCTTCCAAAGTACTGGGATTACAAGCGTGCGCCACCATGCCCGGCTAATCCAGGGCTTCTCATAACGGGTCTGCCTTCCTCTTCTGAGCTGGTGCTTGTGTGGATGGCGTCCTGAGTCTCCTGGGAGGCAGAGCCAGGCAAGCGAGTGTGGAGAGACCCCCCCATCTGTATCCACTTCCTATCTCAACCTTCAACTGCCCTTGTTCTTGGCTCATTTGGAGGTCCCAACTATATCTTTTTCACCTAGTTGACCCAGGCTAGGAGATCTTTCCTGACCCACAGCTCCCCACTCCTCTAGAAAGGAAAAGGAAACATGGCAGCTTTCCCCCATGTTCTCTCCCCAAATGGATCAACTCAGGGGTCCAAAGTGCAAACTACTGCCTCAGGAGCTCAGAAGGGAACCAGGTGTGTAGGGGTGCAGGGTGTCATAGGGAAGGGTGGGTCCCACCAGGGGGCCACAGGGGTAGCAGGATGGGTGGAATTGAACTGGAACAGACAAGCTGGGTGTTGTGGCACACATTTGTAATCCCAGTCAGTACTTGGGAGGCTGAGACAGGAGGATCGCAGGTTCGTGGCCAGCCTCAGCTACTTAGTGAGGCCCTCCGCAACTTAGTGAGACCCTGTTTCAAAATAAAGAATAAAAAAAATAGGGCTGGGGGTGTAGCTCAGAGGTAGAATGCCCCTGCAATCCACCCCCAGTTCCGCAAAGAAAGAAAGAAAGAAAGAAAGAGAGAGAGAGAGAGAGAGAGAAAGAAAGAAAGAAAGAAAGAAAGGGAACAGACAAGGTGAAGAGCTGGCAGTGACCCCCAAGTTTCACAGGAGGAGAGGCCTGCTATCCAAGATTCCCAGCAGATTACATCAGATGCAGAACCCTCAATGGCTATGGTCTGTGACAGGCAGGCTGGAGGACAGCGGTCACCGCGAAGGGGTCTGAGAAGGGGCAGGCAATAAGTTGGGTATCCTAGTAATGATCTCGGGCGGGGGAGGGGGGCCCCACGTTTTCCCAGCAGCTTGGAGAGGCGCGCAGAAGGGAGAGATGTGTCCGGGCGTGGTGGCGCACGCTTGTAATCCCAGTACTTGGGAGGTGAAGACCAGAGGATCCAGGTTCTCCGCCAGCCTCTGCTATTTAGTGAGGCCCTCCGCAACTTCGTGAGACCCGGTTTCAAAATAAAGTATAAAAAAATAGGGCCGGGGGTGTAGCTCGGAGGTATAATCCCCCCTGGGTTCAATCCCCGGTACCACAACAAAAAAAAAAAAAAAAAAAAAAAAAAAAGGAGAGATGTGGCAATTGCTGCTGACGCCAGAGCGCACACCCCACCAGGGTCATGGGCTCTAGTTTGCATTTCCTTTACATCTGAGTTACTTCCCCCCTCAGTACACAGGAGTCCTCGCCCTTTCTCAGTGGTTCTCAGACTCTGGAGTCTTTGTCAGCCCCGAAGCGTACCCATTCCTCTAGCCATTCACTGATCGGCCCCCAACACCTTTCCAGCGTTCGCCCTCTGCCCTTTACCTAACTCGGCTTCAAAGCAGCGACCCCCCACGTCTAGCAGCCTGTTCTAGGAGCTGGGAGACCTGCGCCGCCTGGTGGCTGACGGGAGAAAGGCTGAGCGCAGAGGGGTTGTTTCGCCTTCTCTGGGACGTGGAGTTTTGGAAAATGTTCCCCGGAGCTTCCTGAAGCTAAATTTACCTCCCCCGGCCCTGGGGGGCGCAGAGATCCCGGCGGCGATTAGCACCGCGCGGCAGCCGGCTCCAGCCGAGAGGCCCGGAATAGGCGCGGAGTTATAAATAGTGCTGCCCGCAGGTGTGGGGGGAGTCGGCGGGAGGGGGGTACCCCAGGCAGCCACGGCCCCTTCAGGTGGGTTGGGCGGTCGCGGTGGGGGCGGTGGGGGGCGGCGGGCGGGGGGG
>PVJS01062421.1:0-10740 GCA_004027185.1 Glis glis | reverse complement strand
GCTGGCCTCAAATCCAGATCCTCCAGTCTCCGCCTCCCAAGTACTGGGATTACAAGCGTGCGCCACCATGCCCGGCTAGCCTCAGCTACTTAATGAGGCCCTCTGCAACTTAGTGAGACCCTGTTTCAAAATAAGAAAAAAAAAATAGGGCTGGGGTATAGCTCAGAGGTAGAATGCCCCTGGTTTTAATCCCCGGTACTGCCAAAAAAAAAAAAAAAAAAGAATAAAAAATAAGGCTGGGGGTGTAACTCGGAGGTAGAATGCCCCTGGGTTCAGTCCCCAGTACTGCAAAATAAATAAATAAATAAATAAATAAATAAATAAATAAATAAATATAAAAATAAATAAAAAGGTCTAAGAGTGTACCTCAGAAGTAGAGTGCCCCTGGGTTCAATCCCTAGTTAACAACAAAAAAAAAAGAATCTTAATAAACAGTGTGGGACCCATTTTTTTGTTTGTATTGTTTGTTTGGTAGTGTCCACAGTGACCATTTTCTTTTTCTTTGGTGGCCCACTTTTCCGCTGTATATATATCTGTCTTAATACCTGTAATTATTTGTTATCTATATATCATTATTTTCTTACTCTAATTTCAAGCGATGATTTTCCTTTCCTCCACCAATTGAGACCCTTTATTGTTTTTCTAGGATTCCTACAGTTCATCCGAGAGAACTGATGGAAGATATTCTAAATACAGAATTCACAGAGATTCTCTTCCGCAGCGCCGAGAGGACACCAAGTACAGAATCAAAAACTTCAAAGTAATGTTCTTTCTATGTATGCATTTTTAGTCTGCGACCATTATCCCTGTTTAAGTCTACAACCTCTTGAGCAGACCCTGCAATGTTTCTCTCAGAAGTGTCCTTACACTTGTGAGAGAAAAGATTTTCTTTGATATATGAAATAGATTTTCAATTCAATGGGGGTAGAGAATAAAACTCCAAAGATTGTTCTAAGAACATTCTGTCTGGGAGGTAAGCCTCAAGTCTGTGCCATCGTCACTCAGTATGTTATTCCTCTGTGGGAACTGATGCTGCTTAGGAAATCCTGAGGCAGGAAACCCCTGGTCTTCTGGTCTTCTCGTGGATGGCTGCCCTCCTCTATGAGAAAGTCCAGCTGCTGTCAGTCCTGAAGGCTTCCATGGGTGGTAATATACAGTACTCGGTCAGCAATGGTCCTGGCATTCCCATTCAGGCATATGAACACCATGCTAATACTTCAGCTTAGGATCTGTAAGTATGGAGCCAACACACAGGAGACTGGGAGGACTTGACCATGGTGACAAAAAGCATACCATCCCCTAGGCCTGCCCAATATCCATCTGGGACGGATGCATAAACCCAGTGCTTAGCCTAGAGCAGTTTCTCGACCTCAGTATTACGACATTTTGGACCGACATTTCTTTGTTGTAGAGGCTGCCCATGCATCCTAGGATATTTAGCAACATCCCTAGAGTCTATTCACTACATGCCAAAAGCATCCCCATCTCAAGGTGTGACATCTTGAAATGTCTCCAGATGTTGCCAAATGTTCTCTGGAGGACACGATTGCCCCACGTCAAGGATCAGGAACACTGACCTACAGAGAATCCATCTAGATTCAAACATGCATTACAAGACAATTATAGGAGGAAGAGCTAAAGGCTTGCTGGCTTTCTTCGTATTCATACAGACTTTAATATTTATGAATATTCAGTACAGTGTATATATTCATTTATTATAGCCAAATATAATTATTTCTAAGAAGCTTCCTCCCTCCTCTGAATGTAATTGGATAGAATGCTCAGTGGATATAAAGACTGCTCATTTCCATAAGTCCTTCTTAGCATGCTTAAACTTAGCACTATGCTTCCTCCATCCCAAACAAAAATTAACACAATTATGCCACTTTATTGATAGCTTTACTGTGAAAGAGGACTTCTTAGGACTTTATTCCTTTGACCTTTGTTTTCTTATTGACAATGGCGGTGACCTTATCGTGTCCTATGGCAATTTCTGAGTTCCCTAAATCATCTGCCAGCATTCCCATCATATCCCACACCCTCAAGCATTTCTCCTCAAATACAGATATAAGGTTTAGGCAATAAGAACAAGTGGTAATGACTAATTATTGAGCATATATTAAAACACACAATCTGAAATCGCCCATTTTTAGGTGTCTATTATCATATTTAATCCTCACAGCAACCCCACCATGTTGGCCTCGTTATTTCTCCTCTTTTTACTATTGAGGAAAACAAAGTTACAGGGTAATTAAATGGTTGAATCAGTATTAAAACCTAAATCTACCTGGCTTCAGTAATCTCTGTCCTTGACCACTTGCCATTAGAGTGTGTATTTAGACCTCCTATCCTTTGAGTTTTCATGCGGTCACCAAATGTGAGACTATTTTTAATATGTAAAAGTTAGCTCTCTCCAAAAATACATCAACATAATACATACCTATTATAGTTCAACAGAGGTCTAAATGCAGATGAAACATTGAGAACATTATTCCCCAATACAGCTAGATTTGGTATCAGGTGAATCAGTGCTATCTCGTGGCACCCAAATTACTGTAAATCAGTGCAATTTCCATAACAGTATATGGCAAAGCTATGAATGTTTAACATGTTCAGCAAGTAATCTCATTGCAGTTCTGTTTAAAATTACATTTGCCGCTGAAGATGAAATCAGGTCTGGTTCATAAGAGAGGCCAACGCTTGGCAAAATGAGAAACGAATTTGAAAATTTTGCAAATAGGTAGTACAAGTATAGGATAGACTCACAAAGCAAGCTAGGCATGGTGGTGCACACCTGTAATCCCAGTACTTGGGAGGCTGAGACAGGAGGATCACAAGTTCAAGGATAGCCTCAGCGATGTCGCAAGACCCTCAGCAAGGTAGCAAGACTGTGTTTCAAAACAATAAAATAAAAAGGGCTGGGGTGTAGCTCAGAGTTAGAATGTCCATGGATTCATATTATAGACCATGTAGACAAATATAGCAGATACCTGACCTAAAATAGTGCAGTAATCCAACGCAAAACTCACGGGAATATCACTTTTTTTATAGTCATTGGAGAGGAAATGTGAGAACACAGTTTTGCCAGTTGTAGATACCAGTGGTCATTTGCTCATGTATCTTTTATGAAATAATTTATCTAAAGAGACTGAGAGGGGAGGCAGCTACAGAAGAGGCATGTGCTTAAATGGGTTGTATAACAACCGTTTCTTGGCTCCATGGATAATCACAAGAACTACATCTGATTAATTGTTGACATGCAGCCGGGCGTGGTGTCGCACACTTGGAATCCCAGTACTTTGGGAGGCGGAGACCGGAGGATCCGGGTTCGCAGCCAGCCTCAGCTCTCTCTCTCTCTCTCTCTCTCTCTCTCTCTCTCTCTCTCTCTCTCCTTAGTGAGGCCCTCCACAACTTCGTGAAACCCAGTTTCAAAATAAAGCATAAAAAATAGGGCCGGGGACATAGCACAGAGGTAGAACGCCCCTGTGTTCAATCCCCGGTACCGCAAAAAAAAAAAAAAATTGTTGACATGCTGGAGAAAATGCTATAAACAGGGAAACCGGGACTCTATGAAGAGAAAAGGTATCCCATTCACTGGGACATCAGTTTCCTAAGAAGACTGTATTTTGGCAACTTATTAAGTTCTCCCACATTTTGTTAAAACAGAGTCCAAAGAAACAACACATGACAGGGACTTGAGTTCAGTTGTTCTGCTGAAACTGCATGTGTTTTCAGGAAACCAGTTAGTATGAAATTCCATTTAATTCAATACACACATCGCAGTTACCATATTGCAAAACACTGTACTACCTACTGGGGGTAGGGTTGGGTGGCAGGCATAAAAAGATGCAGAAAGCTTGATCTTAAAGGGGGAATATTTGGTTGGTCATCTTAATTCTAACAGGTAATTCTTGCACAGTTGTTCCAGAACACAGGTCAGCAAACTGCCCATGAACCAAATTTTGCCTGCCATCTCCTTTTGTAAAGTTTTATTGAAATACAGGCGGCCCTCTGCAACTTCGTGAGACCTGGTTTCAAAATAAAGTATAAAAAATAGGGCTGGGGGTGTAGCTTAGAGAAAGCCCCTGGGTTCAACCCCTGGTACCGCAAAAAAAAAAAAAAAAAGAAAAAGAAAAAGAAATACAGGCATACTCACTTATTCGCACATTGTCTGTCTCTGCCTCTGTACTTAATTGTAGGATTGAGTAGTGGCAACAGAAACCGTATGGCCCAGAAAGCCTAAAATATTTACGATCTGGCCCTCTGTAGAAAAATTTGCCAACTCCTGACCTAGAGAAAGGAGAAATTGGCAATATACCCTTTCTTCCTTTACACACTATATGAACTATTTCCTTTTTAAATTTACCAACCAAATAAATACTGCCCAACCTCTTTGGAAAGTCATAATATTATCCATCTATTCAACATACGTTTATTTATTTATTTATTATTTATTTATTTCGGTACTGGGGATTGAACCCAGGGGCATTCTACCTCCGGGCTACACCCCTAGCCCTATTTTTTATCCTTTATTTTGAAACAGGGTCTCACTAAGTTGCAGAGGGCCTCACTAAGTAGCTGAGGCTGGCCGTGAACCCAGATCCTCCAGTCTTTGCCTCCCAAGTACTGGGATTACAAGCGTGCACCACCACACCGGCTTCAACATATGTTTATAGAGTACCATCTATATGCCTGGAACATTCTAGGCATTACATCAGTGAGCCTTTTTGGACTTCTCTTCTAATTGGAAGATATTCATGTTTGTTGTTATTTTTCTGAACATAACATTCAACAAGCAAAAAGAAATAAATGCAAGAAAGACATTCCCAGTAAACCTTGGGAGTTCAGTGGAAAGAAATATGCTCAAGAGTCTTTTGAAAAGAGGCTTGTAATGACAAGGTGCAGGGAATTTTTTCTGCTTGTCCTCGTTTAGAAGAGGGTCTTTAGTAGCATTTCACTTGTAGAACTCTGACTGTATTGTTGTTGGAATACCAGAACCATTTTTGCAGCTGGCTTCTCTCGTGTTGTTGCTGTTGCAAGAAAGCACTGAACCATCCAGCATGACCACACCAACTGGAGAGAAGGGTTAGCAGGAAGTGGAAAGTTAGGTTCTCTTTCTGTCCAAGGCCAGGGCTGATCTCATGCTGTTTACTCCCATGGCAATCACCAGGACAAAAATGATCAGATTTCTAGAAACCTGTTGAGATTCCGAGCAGTGCACAATGTGCACAACTGTCAGAATATAACATAATTTAAAAATACAATAAGATAATATTGTACTAAGCTGACCAAGCTGATCTGAAAGTTTATATTGAGAATTCAAAGCTGGATCTAACACATTTTCACTGATTCTCTGTAGACTACAGAAGCATTTCATGGCTTCTTTTCCATCCGGCCTAATTGAGTTTCTGTAGGACATACAGTCTTCCTTGCTGTCCCAGCTGTTTCAAATAGAACAGAAAGTCCAAAAGTCAGCCAGTAACACAGCATTGCTAATCTGAATTCACGGAGGAGCATGGTTTTTTCCAAGGAATCTGCATTTGTTACCTTTACCCACACTAAATATATGGTTTTAATTAACATTGGAATTTTTTAGTAAAATCACAGAAAACATATTTTTCCCATTCTCCCCCCCCCGAAGGAAAAATCATGGTTTTTAACTTGTAATTGAAGAATTGGTATGCAACTGCTTTTCTAAAGAAGCAGATGTTTTACAGGGTAGGAGGAGGTAGGTGAGGAAGTGTTGATCATGGCTTTCAGTAGTGTTTATTAAGGCAGAGCTTGCCAAAGGCCCTTGTCATATTTGTTCGATGTAAGCATGTGTGTGATATAAGTACATATTTTGCCCCTGGAAGTCCCTCATTAAATCTCTCTGTGATTTGTTTATGCCTTGCTCATAGCAATTAATGGCTTTTAGCACTTTCTCTCTCAAGTCAGCTATTTCTTACTTAAATCTTCTACAACAGTGGCTTCTAAAACATGCGATGCATAACTCCTGGTGCAACTCAAAATTGCAGGCGATGCATAAATGTTTTTATTTTAATAACTATAAAAATATATCACTAGTGTATTATTCATGTAATTTCACAGGTATTGCTTGAAAATAGTAGTAGTAGCAGGAATGAATTTGAAGGAGCTTTAACCCTACCATACCCTAATTATCTCATTTATAACTACTCTTTTCCATGCTTTGATAAGAAATTATATGTAAACTGTTATGCAAATATATCTCTGTGCTTCCCTCAGTACCAAACAATTTGTCATTCTTTTTGCCTCTCTTACGTAGAGATTGAGAGTGCAAGGTAAATTTTTATGAGCACGTGAAAGAAAACAATAGTATAAGTAAATACTGAAGCTTAGGAAATGCTGTTTTACCGGATGGTATAGCATTTGAGGGCAGACACCGTCTGCCTTATCTTTGATTCCAGAATACATAATGAGCATACAATACATGTTAAATAGGTGATTAATTTTTTTTATTTTTCTAGCTTCAGCCTTTCTGGAATTCTAACAAAACTGTGTTATTTTTCCAGTAAAGCTTAGATGACACATCCAAAATGTTGTAGGCAACCAAATCATGCTGAAACCTAAGTAGATTTTTATTCTTTTGAAGGGATCAAGACTAACCTGCTGCCATAATGTTTAATCAGTTGATTTCATCTTGCTCTTTAAAAGTTATTAAACAAAAGATTGCTAATTGAATTGGGATTTTTTTCTTTGTCTCAAACTCTAAAAATAATAATGGATCAGAAGTGATTATCTGGAATCAGCATAAACATATTAAATTTTTAATCTACGAGAGCCCCACCTTACCAAACCCAATTCCTTTAACAAGTCACAAAATAATTTACTCAACAAGGATACTTAAAAGGAAAGATTGTAAAGAAATACACATATAGAGGCCATTTTTAATATTAACTGCAAAGTTTGAGGTACAAAAAGCACAAGGAATACCCATTAAATTTATTACTTTTTAACAGACATGACCTAATATATTCACCCAAGAAATCATCATTTCTTTTAAAACATTCACTTTAAGAGAATAAGCACTGATTCCAGGGAGCTCAGTACCATTAGAACATCTAACGTTCCTGCCTTTGTCTCATCCAGTGAATCAGTCTTTTGAGTATTCTCGTTAGTGACAAATTTTTATCTGCTCTGAGTGGATTTGGCTTCTGCAAATAAAGTCATATGGAGCCATGTGTGAAGTAGACATAAAAATAAAAATGAAATGAAATAATTTTCACTAGAGATTTGCTAGGAATATAAAATTTGATACAAAACATACCAATTAGTAAGGATAAATGTATTAATACTATTAGAAATACTACTCAGAGAGCTTCAAATGACCTGACCTAGCACAGTGTTTTCATGAGTCTTATTCTGGAGGATGAGTGTTACTTTGGGTCCAAAGTATTGTTGGATCCCTTTGGATTTCCTACGGTAAAGATAGTTTGCATAGTTGTAACTTCTGGCGGTGCAGAAGTCTGTCCAGACTGATCAGAATGATAAAACGTTTGTGGTGAGAAGACTTAGAGCTTGTGATTTGACAGTAGCAGTCCCCTATGTCCCAACTTCCACAAGATCAAAGTTGGCTTTCTGCACGTTGGTCAAGAAACAATCATATATGACTATTATTGAGCTTTAGTCCATGTGTCACTGGGCTAAATTGTGGAGTACTTGGATGGGTAAATGGAAAGATGGGTAGATGCAGGTAATCAAAGCTTCACCCTCATGTAGGTTATAATCTAAGATAGAAGGCCTGCAGATGGAGTCTGAAGGGCAGGCTTTAAGGAAACCAGCTGCCACGATTGAACTGTCATGCAGGAGGGAAATTTACTGAGGAAGAGGTTAAAGCTTTCTTGAGTACCAATGGAATATTGGGAATTCACAGTGGAGCAGAAATGGAGAGATGGTGCATTGTTTGATGAGAGATGGATTCCAGAAAGCTTTTCTGCCACAGATTCAGAAATGCATACATGTTTTTTCTTTCTCTCCAGGGGAAGGGTTGGATAAATTAAAATTTTAAAAATTAAATGTATCATTTATCTTCCAAACTTTGAACTTACAGTATTCCTAAGAGAAAATACTTGGTCGGCATCATTAAATATTAATCATTAGATATCAGTTTAGCAACGAAATTTAGTCAAGTTGGAACAGCTTTTAAGAGGCCAGTTACAATGTGGGTTATGAAAGAGAAGTGGAAGAAGCCCAGGGAAAATATTAGAAAACGCAAGTCCCTTCATCCAATGGAAGTTTTTCAGAAAATTCTGGCTAACTAGCTTGTTGAGACTTAAGACAGCAATAAAAATAGGCCCTTGTGCTAAGGATATGAGAATTGGTAAGAAGCAAAAGCTGGGATTAATAAAATTGCAGAGAATTTTCCTTTTTAATTCTTAAGTATTTGAACCAACAATAGGTAGGAATGAAAAAGAAACGTTCATTTATGATCACCTTCTAAAATTTACTTATATAGAAATTCCGTAGATTGAATATCAATATAGAATTGTAGATGATGAAATATACTCTTTCAGTGTTAATTTCTCTGGTTCTATTTCAAGATAATTATGGGTGATTCTGACAGTTCTTCAAAGACGTAAAATGTTAGAACTCAAAGATATAATCAAACCTCATTTTCATATATGTAAAAAAGAAATATGAGGAGTTGAATGATGAAAAAAATCAACCACTGTGAAGGAAAAGGATAACAGTCCTAAATGTATAGTCACCTATTGACAGAGTATCAGAATATTTGAAGCAAAATCTGATGAAAAAATTAGTAAATCCATAATTATAGTTGGAAATTTCAACATTTCTCTCTCAGTAATTGATGATACAATAGGCAGAAGGTCAGTAAAGATAAGAAGACTTAAAAAACACTATCAACCAACCACTCTTAACTGACATTTACAGAACACCCCCCAACAACAGCTAATTACACATATTTTTCAAGTATACATTGAATATTCTCTGAGATAGATTATATTCTGAAGGAAAAATAAATTTCAATAAATGTAAGATGATTGAAATTATACAAAATATGTTGTTTACACACCATGCAATGAAACCAGAAATCAATAATGGAAAGATATCTAGAATATTCCCAAATACTTAGAAATCAAGTAGCATACAAAGATGGGTCAAGAAAATTAAAAATACTTAACTATATGAAAATAAAAACACAACTTATAAAAATTTATGGGATCAACTCAAAGTGCTCAGAGGGAAATTTGTAATATTAAATGTATATACTACAAAAGAAAAAAGATCTCAAATCAATAATCTAAACTCCCATTTTAAGAAATTAGAAAACAGACAGGCAGGTTAACATATGCCTATAATCCCAGTACCTGGGAGGCTAACATAGGAGGATGGCAGTTCGAGGCCAGCATGCAGCAACTTATTGATACCCTGTTTCAAAAATATAAATGTTTGCGGGTATATGGTAGAGGTAGAATGTCATTGGCTTCAATCCCCAGAGAGGGAGGAAGGGAGGAAGGGAGGGAGGGGGAGGGAAGGAGGGAGGGAGGGAGGGAGGGGAGGGACTAATTAAAATGTGAAAACAAAGAATAAATATCAGAAGTCACTGAGTTTAAATAGCAAAAATAAATAAACCAAAAACTGGGTTCTTTGAAAAAATTGATAAAATTTAAAAATCTCTACACAGACTGATTAGAAAAGAGAATATAGAAATGACTAATATTAGAAATGAAAGGGGGGCATTACTACAGCTCCTAATGACCTCAAAGAATAATTAGGGAATATTATGAACAACTTTACCCTTATGTTTGACAACTTAGATGAAATGAATATAAATAAACAGCCTTAAAATGTGTTGCCCAAGCTGGGTGTGGTGGCTCACGCTTGTAATCCCAGTACTTGGGAGGCTGAGACAGGAGGATCGCAGGTTCAAGGACAGCCTCAGCAAGTAGTGAGACTCATCAACCCAGCGAGCCCCTGTTTCAAAACACAAATAAAACAAGGCTAGGGGTGTAGCTCAGAGGTAGAACACACCTAGGTTCAACCCCCAGTACCATAAAATAAATAAATAAAATTAAATGTGTTGTCTAGTAATTCCATTTCTAGGAATCTATATTAACTAAATAAAATTAAAATATGAACAAAGATTTTTATACCAAGATATTTATCAAATGATTACTTACAATAGAAAAAACTGAAATCAACCTTATATTTATAACAATAAGAGATTAGTAAAATAAGCAATAAATAAGCAATAACTATGATGATAATGATAGAGAAAATTCCCATATATGTTATTTTTAAAAAGTGGGAGGAGATAGGCATACAGATTAGCATGTAAAACCCCTGTATTCAGTCCCAGCAAAAGTGACTGGGGGTAGTAGGAACAAAACTGTCAACAAATGGTGATCTCAATAGAAAAAGATATGTAGAAATAAGAACTGGGAAATACATGCCCTTAATAAAATTAATATAGTATTTTTAATTTGTTGGATTATTTATATTCTCTGTAATACTTTCAAAATTTGCTAAGAATGAAATATGTCAGTGCCATGAGCCGTCATTTGCCACGAAGGTGATTTTATCATTAAAAATATAAATCGTTTCATTTTCTATAAATAGAAAACACATAACCTATTTCTTTATACGAATTGGTTTTGTTATCTTCATCATTCCTCTAGTAGGCACATTTTCTTTCTTTCGTGTGTGTGTGTGTGTGTGTGTGTGTGTGTGTGTGTGTGTGTGACTGGTACCTCGGAA
>PVJS01062420.1:0-10761 GCA_004027185.1 Glis glis | reverse complement strand
ATTTATTTATTTATTTTGCGGTACTGGGGATTGAACCCAGGGGCATTCTACCTCCGAGCTACACTCCCAGCCCTATTTTTTTATTCTTCATTTTGAAACAGGGTCTCACTAAGTTGCAGAGGGCCTCACTATGTAGCTGAGGCTGGCCGCGAACCCAGATCCTCCAGTCTCAGCCTCCCAAGTACTGGGATTACAAGCGTGCGCCACCATGCCCAGCTATTTTTTATTTTGAGACAGGGTCTTGCTAAGTTGCCCAGGCTGGCCTCAAACCCGTGATCCTCCTGTCTAGGAGTAAAGGCCTGTGGCACTGCAGACCTGTGATTTCTCAATGAGGAGTGAGAAGTATGTCTTGTGGGAAAGCAAGGCCTCTGGAAGAGGAACACGTCTCTCCTCCGTGACTGCACAGCCCTGTCTGAGACCTGAGGCCCCAAGAACTGCTGAAAGAAGGTGCCCACCCCAAAGCTCACGAGTGCTCAGAGCCTCTCTCCATCTTTCTGGAACAACTAGAAGTCCCTGAAAAATAAACCTCTGACCTAAAAACCCATGACCCCACTACCCCCAACCCTGGTAGCCAACCCCAGGCCTCAGCCCAGGTGACCAGCACTACCAGCTTCCTGAGCACAGGGGCTTGTCTGGTACAGGGACCTACCCTTGCCAAGGCTGGGAAAGTACCCCAAAGCCATAAGCAAATGCCATGCAGACACTGTGGTTTCTAAAGTCCCAAAGAAGGCAGGGTGGGCGTGACCCTAAAGGAGGGAGCCTGAGGCCAGTCAGGGAAGTGTCACCTTGCAGGGCTGCATTTTTTCAACTCACACAGAAACTGGATCAACAGAGGCCCAGGCCCTGCCTGGCCACCTGGGTGACAAGGTGGGCCTGCTTTTACAACCACAGATCTTCACCCATGACAAGCGATGATCTAGTGACCACAGTGCTATCACACACGTCACCAGCAACACCCTTGGCCCCTCCAAGTTTGATGGCCATTGCTACAAATCCACCAGAACTAGTCCCATGCCTGTGAGAGGAGTGGCTCACCAGGCAGAACGCTGGGCTCACGTGACTGCACTCTCACCTGGCAGTCTGGTCACAAACTGGATTCCCCTCCCATGCTCCTCTGTCCACCAAGTAAGATATACTTTCCAGGAGGTGGCCACGGCCACTTTCAGCTCTGTCTGGATCTGGTGTGAGTGTCCCTGAGACTTCGTGCGTGGGGTTTAATTCCCTCGTGAGGAATTGAGAGGGTGGAAACTTAATCCAACTCTGCTGTTTAGAAGGCGTCGTTGGGAGGTGATTAGGATTAAAGTATACTGGGCATGGTGGCTCATGCCAATAATCCCAGCTACTCGGAGGCTAAGGTAGGAGGATTGAGAGTTTGAAGCCATCCTCCACAACTTAGGGGGACCCATCTCAAAACAAAAGTCAGAGCTGAGCATGGTGGTACACACTTGTAATCCCAGTACTTGGTAAACTGAGACAAGAGGATCGCAGATTTGAGACCAGCCTCAGAAACTTAGCAAGACCTTGTTCAAAATAAAAAATAAAATAGGGCAGGGGGTGCAGCTCAGAGGTAGAATGACCCTGGGTTCAATTCCTAGTAACACACACACACACACACACACACAAAACCAGTTAAATAAAGTCATTAAGTCCGAATCCCATGATTGAGTCCTGGCTAGAGGGAGAAAGACCAGAAGGCTCTTGTGCTCATGCATACTCATGCATACGTATGCATGAGTGCTTATATATACACACATGTCCCCCCAACACACTCTCACATGCATGCCCTAAACAGTGCTCTCACACAAACACAAATATGTTCCACTTACATTCTCACAGGTGTGTGTTCACATATGTATACATACACTCACATGTGTTCACACAAATGCACAGGTGCATGTTTAACATGAATTCTCTCACACATGTGTTCACACATATGTGTTCATGCAAATTCACATTCACACAAATGCATGCTCACACATGCGTGTCACACATGTACACCCTCACATATGCACACATGTGCTCGTACATGCATGCTTTCACACAGTACTCATGCACACATACTTGAGAGCACATGCCTGCTCACACATGCACATTTTCACAGAGCAGTGCCCACACATGTGTGCAGTGTTCTCATGCATGCATGTGTTCACACACATGCGCTCTCAACGCTGATGTGTATGCACATACTATGTTCACACACATGCATGCTCACAGAGTTGTATGCTCACACACACATCTCTCCACAGGGTGCCCTACGCTGCCTCAGGACCCTGCCAGCAAAACAGTCATCACCAGATGTGGCCCTCGGCCTTGGACCTCCAGAACAAGCCTCTCTTGATAAAGTAGTCTGCCTCAGGTATCTAACACAGAAACAAAAACAGACTGACGTGCTGCAGCTGTTCCAGCCCAATGGACTAGAATTAACTGTTTGGAATTCAGCTCCTCGGTTGCCCAACAGCCACATGACTAGTGGCCGCCAGACTGGACAGAACAGATGGGGACCATGTCCGGGCCTGAGGAAAGTCCCACTGGCCACACTGGCCCTAAGCTAGGGGAATGTGTCCATCTGGGGTCTGGACTCGGCTCCACCCTTGTAGGCCAGTGTCTGCCTTCAGAGCAAGCTCAGAGGACGGGTCCAAGGGCACTGAGAGCCCTGCAGATGCAGCTGGGTGAGGTGCAGATCTCTGGAGGGGTCCTGAGTTTTTCCTGAGCCCCGAAGTTCCTAAAGGAACACACATTTCTTCCATGGAACGGGCCAGGGGTGGGGAGGAAGTTACAAGATCTTTCTGGTAACTTCTCGGAGTCCTGCTAGACCCCTAGCAGCATGGCCACGTAGCCCCAGTGTGCCAGATCCCCAGGGCCCATGCACTGGTGGTTCCTCCTGCCCCGTCCAGCCCTCAGCCACTTGGAGTGGCAGGCCCTTGGGGACAGGAACCCACCGGAATGTGAACACTGGTGCCAAACATCCTGAAAGTCCCTGGAGAAGGCAGATGTACACGGGGCCTGCCCAAGTGCAACGAGGTCCAAGATGGAAACTCTCAGAGGAAGAGCTTGTCCTGTGCCACTTGGTCGGTCGCCTGGTGGGAGGAAAATGTGAGGGCTGCTTCTCTGTGTCCCAGTTCTTGGAACACTGCTCTCCTCAGCATGGGGTGCTCCCACAGGGCCCAACAGTGCCCACATGTGGGCCGTGTGGAGCTCTCAGCTCTGCAGCATGTGCACAGCTTCAGGGGGCCCTGCTGGAAGGCCACGCCACTGACACCCCTTGGCAGCCCACTGCGTGCTGCCCACACCTGGAACCTGTGCTGGCTGATCCTGCTCTCCTTTCAATGGGCAGTCACACAGCAGGCCCTGCCCTGGACTCTGGGGACAAAGAGGGTAAAGACGACAGGCCCTAGCCCTGGAACTCACAGCTGGGTGGGAACAGGTGAGGTGTGCCATGAGGAAGCAGGACAAGGGCTGCCTTCCCAAGCAGGAGGTTCACAGGTGGGTGAGTGCTTGTCTCAGGAGACCTGGGGTGGCCATTGCAAAGGCCCCAGGGCCACAGGGCTCAAGTGTGGTGAGGCTAAGGAGCAAGCAGGAGGCCAAGTGGCTGGGGACTGGGTAAGAAGGGCAGGCTGGGATGCACTGAGGACAGAGCACTGGGTGGGGCCAAGCAAAGGTTTTGCCACCGCATAGTGTCTGCATTCAACCTGTGGGCAGCCTCCCACATGCGTTAAACATCTCTACGTGGCTTACAATACCAAGGCACTGTAAATGCTGTGTAAACCACTGTTGTTCTGCACTGTCCAAGGAATGAGATGAGAAACAGTCAGTATGGGTGCAACGTTTCTTCCAAATATCTTTGATCCAAGTTTGGTTGAAACCACAAATGCAGAACCAGTGGATCCAGAGAGACAGCAGGGCTGGTACAAAATCCAACAGCACCTGACACCTTCTCCCTATTGCAAAGGGGGCTGGGAGCCTCTGGTCTTTGCTGAGGTGGGTGCAGGGTTGGTACTGATATTGGACCTTGGCCCAGCTCCAGTGGCCTCTCCACTGTGTGGCACTTGACATGGACACAGAGGCCCCTACACTTGGTGCTCCTCGCAGGGACAAGAGCAGCTCCCAGCAACAGGGCGTAGAACATGGGCAAGGCCCAGCCAAGCGCTCTGGGCCAAGGTGGCTCACTGAACAGTGGTGACCAGGGTGCCATCCTGCACTGGTCTCACAGGGGTCACAAGGCACGATCCCCCACTGTTTGTGCACATATTCCCAAGAGACATTAATTTTAATGATAAGTTGATTCATAACTAGACTTATGTGCACATTTTTAGAATTTTCCTGTGGTCTGCTCCTTTTAAATCTGAATTTGGTTTGCATTTTTTTTAAAAAAGGGCACATTCATGAGAAATAATGTTTCCTTCAATTTCAACTAAAAGTAAAAAATTTCTTTTTTAGGAATAAATGTGTTGAGAGGAGTTACATTGTCAAAATCCAACCCACTGGGATGGCTACAGCCAGAAGACAGACAAGATGGGGCAGTGGAAGAACTGTGACATTAACACACTTCTCGTGGGAATGTTAATGTGCAGCGGCCTTGGAACACAGGAGGTTCCTCGAAAGGCTGAATGCAGACTTGCCAGTACCCAGCAGTTCCACCCCCAGGCACATGCTCAAGAGAAAAGAAGAGGTATGTACACAGAAACTTATACGCAAATGCTTACCCCATCAGTCATAATAGACAACTCAAATACCCATCAGCTGATGAATGGATAAATGAAATGTGGCAAATCCAACAACAGAGCAGTGAGCAGTATCCAGCCACCAGAGGGATCGCACTTGGTACACGCTGCAGCCAAAGCACCCTGGAAACACTGAGGGCAGAAGCAGGGTGCAAAAGGCCACAGCTATGTGATTTCACCAACACCAGAGGTGGAAAATCCATGGAGACAGAACAGAGCCGCAGAGCGAGGCAGGAGGCTGCTGGCGGGAAATGGCAACAGTCACAGGTACAGGCTTCTTTTGGGGACAATGAAAGTATCTAAAATTAACTGTGGTGATGGCTGCACAACTCTGCAAATACACTAACCAGCACTGCAGTGTACATCTGCAGTGGCTGAATTATATGGTCTGTGAATTCTATCTCAGTAAAGCTATTCTCAAAAAATCTAAAATTTAAAAATGCGTGCAAACGTCAGAAAACCAGAAACCAAGATTAACATTCCAGGCTATACCCTCCTAGAGTGTTTATCCCCTAAAGATACACAGATAAAAAATAGAAATAGGTAGATATTTTTAAATGAAAGGGGGATTATATCATACACCCTGATATAGCATCAGCCTATTCCTTTAACATCAGGCCACAGGCCTCTTTCCAAACAAGCAAATAAAATGCAATGGCCAAAGCCCCTTGGCAGGGAGGCCCACCGCCCCAAACTCACCACCCACTGGTGGCCGTGGGCCTACAACACTCGCTTCAGGTCAGGAGCAAAACAGGGCTGGCAGAAAGGCAGCCACGGTTCTGAGGCCTTGAGACACAGGGCCATAGAACCCTCCAGAAAGTCTGAGATGCTCCATACCCCACCACACTGAGTCTATCAACAAGAAAGACGGAAGGAAGGAAGGAAGGAGGGAGGGAGGGAGGGAAGGAGGGAAGAAGGAAGAAAGGAAGGAGGGAAGGAGGGAGGGAGGGAAGGAGGGAAGGAGGGAAGAAGGAAGAAAGGAAGGAGGGAAGGAGGGAGGGAGGGAAGGAGGGAAGAAGGAAGAAAGGAAGGAGGGAAGGAGGGAGGGAGGGAGGGAGGGAGGGAGGAAGGAAGGGCACTTAACTCAACATGTTTAAATTACTGGTGAGGTGAGGATCTGTCACATGCTTATGAGCTTTTTATTTTATTTTTTAATTTTTAATTTTTTGTTGCACAGGGAATTGAACCTAGGGGTACTCAAACACTAAGCTATATCACCTGCCATTTTTATTTATTTTAAAACAGGGTCTGCTAAGTTATTGTGCAGTGGCCTCAAACTTTCAATCTTCCTGTCTCAGACTCCCAAGTAGCTCAGATTATAGGCATGTGCCACTGCACACACACACACGTGAGTGTGTGTGTGTGTGTGTGTTACTAGGGATTGAACTAGTCTGCCGCTGAGCTATACCCCCAGACCTATTTTATTTAATTTATTTATTTATTCATTTACGGTACGGGGAATTGAACCCAGGGGCATTCTACCTCCAGGCTACACCCCCAGCCCTATTTTTTAATCTTTATTTTGAAACAGGGTCTCACTAAGTTGTGGAAGGCCTCACTAAGCAGCTGAGGCTGGTCGCGAACCCGGATCCTCCGGTCTCAGCCTCCTAAGTACTGGGATTACAAGCATGGGCCACCACGCCCAGCCTATTTTATTTTTAAACAAGGTCTAACTAAGTTGCTGAGGGCCTCAATAAGTTACTGAGGCTGGCCTCCTCGAACCTGTGATCCTCTGTCTCAGCCTCCTAAGTACTGGGATTATAGGCATGTACCACCACACCCAGCTACTTATAAGATTTTTAAAACTTCATTTTCTCTTGAAATGCCTTTGGCCTGTTTGGGGGAGTACCCCTCTTCTCATGCTCAGGATATTAACTCAATGGGAACTTTCAAGTTCATGTGGCAATTGAAGACACAAATAACTTAATTCACAGCATATGAGGAAGCTATTAACTAAAACACTACAGATTTGCTAACAACTGTCATCAGTGGGGCGTCCGTGTGATCGCTCACCCTGAGCACTTCCCCAGCAGGACGGGCCTCCTGTGGGGGGCTGCTTGGGCCTCAGGCCTGGCAGCTCTGGGTAGGGCAGTTGCCTGCACCCTGCCTCAGCACAATCCATGATGGGATGCAGGACATGGCCACAGCACAACCCTTGGTCTGGACAAGGGCTGCCCAGGTTGTGGTGGGTGGGCCGCGCGGGTCTCCTTCTTCCCCAGCGAGGACAGGGCGGGTGCAGTGGAACCTGGGCACACAGCCCAGGCCCAGGACACCCCCGTCCCCGGGTCTGGGCGACCCGCCCCACTCTTCTCTCATCAACAGGAAACTGGGCACATCTCTTCTTGGGCAGCAGAGTTTAAAGCGCATTTTCAAAAAAGGAAACTGGCTGAGCATGAGGAGGCTCCTCCCACCCTGGTCCTCCTCAGGCTGCCAGGGACAATGCCTCCTTTCTGATGGACAAAGGGCACAGTGCTGGGCGCTTCCTCTTCCCAATGGCAGCTCAGCCCCGGGCGTCTCAGGCACAGGCTGGCTTTGTCCGCCGGTCAGCAGCAGTTAGAAGCATGATTAGCGTGGCCCAGGCCACCCCACTGCAGTCCTAGGGCTCCAGAACCTCTCTCCAAAAAAAAGAAAAGAAAAGAAAAGAAAAAGCCTGCAGAGAAGACTTGGCTTGCTTTAGACACCTCCGCTTGACAAGAGGAAATTAATGTGTGCAGCAGCATCTGCCCAAAGCCGGGGGGGGGGGGGATGATGAGCTGTCTTTTCCCTCAGCAAGAAGGAAAAAGCTGGAAGAAGCTCCATCGGTTCCAGAGGGAAGCAAACTTTCATAGGGAGAGAGAAGCTCGCAGGAGAGCCGACCTTTAAGTGGCCTGGACAGGGGAACCAGCAGGGCCCTCCTGCTCCTCGCCCCCACCCAGGGCTGCAGAGAAACCACCAACTTCTCCCAGAGTCACTTTCAGGCATCTGCTAGCAGCCACCACTGCCCCACCCACCCCACCCAGCTGCTTGGCCTCGTGACCAACGCCACTTGATCATGAGAAAATGACACAGGCCGGATCCCCAGCGTCCTGCCCTGCTACAAGCTCCTACATCCACTTCCCAACATCGGGTGAAGGGGAGGGGCCAGGGAGGTTTCAGGGAGAGGGAGAGGACCATGTGTCAAACATAGGAAGCCTTGAGCCAGGCCTCTGTGAGTGTCTGTGCTCCAGCTCTGAGGAGCTGCAGGCTGGCTACAGGACCATGGCTTCCCCGTGGCTCCTGAGGCAGGGCTGTAGTTCCCTAAGCAGATAGGGAACCAGTTCCCTAAAAGGACACTGCCTGTTTCTCAATGGCTCAGCATACTACTAATGAGGTGTGTATATGGTTGAGTCATTAATTAAAAGCTGGATTAAAATTTCATTAACGCCAATACTGTATTCAAACGTTCCCAGGAGATGGGCAGGGGTGGACAAAAGCTGCTGGTCACAGAAGAGCCCTGCGAGGGCCTGTCGAAAGGGGCTCAGGCAGTGTGGGCCCAGACGGGCGGGGGAGGGGGGTAGCCTGTTGGCTTCCTCCAAGCCCGCCGCTGGCCTCCACTCAGCTGTGCTCACTGCGATCCTCGCCCAGGCTGCACAGCAGCACCTGCAAGCTGTCATACAGGCTGCCAGGAAGACAGGGCATCCCTGATTCTCAGCTGGTACTCAGCCCAAGCCCCACTCGGAGGTTGCTGCCTGCATATCCACAACAGTGGCTATGGAACAGGGTCGCTGCTCTCAGGGGAAGTTGCTGTCATCCACAAGGGACAGGGAGAAGAACTGCATCGGTTTTTTTGGGACCCCAACAGACCTGTGGGGTCATGCATGCGGAGCTGCCCTCTCCCGGGGGTCGGGGGGAGACTGCAGTCCGGTTATGACTGCTGCTGCTGGGAAGGCTTCCTTCCCGGCCCCTGCGCAGCAGAGCCCAACACCCCAGGGTTTCAGCAGGAAGCCTGCAGCACTCACAGGGCACCTTGGTGAGGTTCAAGATGCTGGCTGGTGTTGTTTATTTCGAAGTGCCAACACAGGGCTGTGAATTTTCTAACCAAACACAGAGACCTAGTAGACTGCTGAGCAGATTCCCAGCCTGGCCCCACTGATGCCTAGCTCAACCGAGGCACAGCAGGAGTGAGGAGCTACGGGCCGGGCAGGCCTGGCCGTCTTCTAGGCCTGGAAGCACCTGCCACTGATTCCGATAGCACACAAAGCCTGGTCCAAACGGCCAGGCAGGAATTCAGTTGGGTGTCTGGAGTGAGGTGGGGTAGACACATCAATGGCCATTGGCAGGAAGAACCATGGTGAGGACCCATAGGCCTTCATTGACCCATAGGCCCAGTGTGGTGACACACACTAAGGATCCACTGCAGACACCTGCCCATCTCCAAGTACCGAGCAGCCTGCCAGCCACCTCTGCTCTCCCCCAGGGCCCCCGCCCTGGGCTGCCAGCCCCACCCTGCCACTCAGCAGGCATTCCTCCCAAGTGCATCAGGGCTGCTGACCCACTGAACTCACATCACCCTCCCTCACTCTGATCTGCCGCCTCTCCATGGACACACATAGCTTCTGATCACACAAGAGGCTCTTGCAAAAATATAGAGTGATATGGAAGCCCTAGATAGAGGGTCACTATGGGACACAAAGCCTACCATGGAAAAGAACAGGCTCCCTGCCCACTATTTCAGACTAACACAGACCCACAGCCAGAAAAGTTCTAGAAAGATTATAAATATGAGGGCTGTTGCTACCTGGACCACCTAGGACCAAGAGGATGGATCCCTGCCTGTATCACCCAGGCCTGAGGATGGATCCCCATTTGAAACACTCAGGACGGAGAGGACGGATCCCTGCCTGGACCACCCAGGGCTGAGAGGATGGATCCTCGCCAGGATCGCCCAGGCCTGAAGGCAGATCCCCATATGAGATACCCAGGACCAAGAGGATGAATCCCTGCCTCGATCACCCAGACCCAAGAGGAAGGATTCCCATCTGGACCACCTAGGGCCAAGAGGACAGATCCCCTACTGAAACTCCCAGGATTGAGAAGACAGATCCCTGCCCAATAGGACAGATCAACCTGAACCACCCAGTGGCTGAGAGGATGGATCCCCACGTAGATAACCCAGGGCCAAGATGACAGATCCCTGTCTAGACCACCCAGGGCCAAGGACAGATCCCCACCTGGACCACTCAGGGCTGAGATGACAGGTCCCATACTCCAGCAGATATGGAATGTTCTGGGCCTTTTGGAAGCATCTACTTGTGTCAAACAGAGAGTTTTAAATCTTTAACTTGAGAAATTTGAGAAGTAAATCCTAGGAGGGGAAATCTGATTTGGATCATCTAGAAATTTCAAAGTTAGTGCTTTCTAAGTCAACACTGTGGTTTTTATTTTAAAGGTGTCTGAGAGAATGAACAGTCTCTCTCAAACCACCAACTTCCTTCCATTCCGTTTAATTTCTAACCCCCAAAAACCTCCATCCTCCAGGAAAACTCTGGAACTGTTGAGATCTCAGTTTAGTCATTTCTGCCACATGAAAGTACCATTTTCTGAGCACTTTGCATCTTTCAGTATGAGCAGAAAGGACTCCCATATCATTGACCAACTGTTCCCTCGATAACATTCAAGGGGTAGCCTCCCTTAGACATTTCTGGCCCACCTCTGCAGGATCAGCAGGTTTGGATTCCGTGATACACCTTCATCAGCCCAGCACCAACCACTTCACTTGGCTCTAGAAGGTTTGTCTTTGTGACTTTATTTCTTACCTTCTAATTTTATATAAAAAAATACATACGAGTAAAAGAACAAAACCCTCCCACCATCCCATTCTCCAGCAGTGACTGCCCATGGATAATCATGTCTAGATTTTCCAGAACATTTTGGAGCAATCACAGTCTGAGCAGAGACTCTGGTTCCTTCCACTCCAGACATGGATGCAAACAGTACCCACCAAAGGAGTGGGTGCAGAGCGTCACAGGGAGCAGTCTCTGTGCAGCCTTGGCTCTGCAGGGACCGAGGGTCGACCCTCACC
>PVJS01062419.1:0-10739 GCA_004027185.1 Glis glis | reverse complement strand
CTCTCTACCTAGTGAGGCCCTCCGCAACTTCGTGAGACCCGGTTTCAAAATAAAGTATAAAAAAAATTGGGCCGGGGGTGTAGCGTGGAGGTAGAACGCCCCTGCGTTCAATCCCCGGTACCGCAAAAAAAAAAAAAGATCAATAATAGACCAGAGGCATTATTATCCCCTTTTACACACAATGCCACCGAAGCTCAGAAAGTTTGAGTAACTTGGGAAAGTCACATAATAAATAGTGGAGCTACGACTTAAGCTTATATGTATTTAAAAAGTTTGTGGAGGACGTCGAGAAGGCATATAACAACTTGTCTTTGAGGCTGATGAAAAATGTGTGGCAATCAGCTTCAAAGGATAAAAAAAAAGGATCAGTGATAAAGCCTTCTATGGGAACCAAACTGAAGAACAATAAAGAACTACAATTTAAAAAAAATCTCCCAAATTATTGCTTGGGTCTGCCAGTCATAAGGCAGAAATCGATAAGTTGAAGCAATGTACTTCCAAGAAATTTTAATGACTCTGACTTACTTCTAACTACTTGCCGAATTCTTAGAACTGGAGGTAAAAGCCATTAGAATTGTCATTCTTTATGCAATTTGTGCAATCCACAGGCAGCTATTCTTTTTCTTTTCTACTTCAGGATAATGGAAATAATAATTCCTTTTGTAAAGGGCTCTCCTGAGCCCCTCTGGTTGAGAGTAGAGGAATATAAAACAAAGAGCAAAACAAATAAGAATCCCTTGGTATAGAACTGGGACCTCTAGGGCTGGGGATGTAGCTCAGTGGTAGAGCACCTGGCCAGCAAATATAAGGCCCTGGGAGCCAGACATGGTGGTGCATGCCTGTAATCCCAGTACTTGGGAGGCTGAGACAGGAGGATTGCAGGTTCGAGGACAGCCTCTGCAACATAGTGAGGTTCTCAGTAACATAATGATGCAAACTAGCAAGCTCCTGTTTCAAAAAAAAAAAAAGGGCTGGGGGTGTAGATCAGAGGTAGAATGCCCCTCGGTTCAATCCTCAGTGCCACAAGAAAAATGGCTTTGGGTTGGATCCCAGGCACTAAAAAAAAAAAAAAGGAACTCACAGCAAACAACAGACAAGGAAACAATAATGAACATCAGCTGGAGATCAGTATCAGCGCTCAGCTCTCAACATCCTCACCTCTGGGTATGATTGTCCCCAAGACACTCACTCCAGACTGAAATCTACGTGTCTTTAGACAGGGCAGGACTCTAGAGAGAACCAATGAACCCTCCTGTCTCCGGGTTTTCCCCCTGCCTGTTCTTTCAGAGACCCTGCAGACCACCGGGCTGTGTTCCAGAGTGGCTGTGCCATTCCCACAAGCAATGAAAGAGAGTCCTCGCCAGTCTGCATCCTCCCAGCAGTGGGCGTTCTTGGATCTTGACCATTCTAGTTGGTGTGAAGTGGTATCTCATTGCTGTTTTAGTTTACATTTCCCTCGTGGAACATGCTTATTTGCCATCCGTAGAGCTTCCTGGGTGAGATGACTGTTAAGTTCTATGTCACATTTTTTTAAACCAGACTGTGTTCTTGTTGTTGTGTTTTAAGAGTTCTTTGTGTATTCCAGATACCAGTCCTTTGTCATTTAAGGTTTTTTATGGTTGTTATTTTTGTTTGTTTTTGGTTTCTTTTGTGTGTTTGTGTGTGTGTGTGTGTGTGTGTGTGTGTGTGTGTGTGGTACTGGGGATTGAACCCAGGGACATTCTACTTCTGAGCTACACCTCCAGCCCTTTTTATTTGTATTTTTTTAAACAAATTCTCACTAAGTTGCTGAGGGTCTTGCTAAGATGCTGAGGCTGGCCTCCAACCTGTGATCCCCCTGTCCCAGCCATCCAAATACTGACTGGCATTACAAGTGTGCACCACCACGCCAGCCAAGATAAATCTTTTGCAAATATTTCCTCCCAGTCTGAGGCTTGTCTTCTCATTTTCTTGGTATTGTCTTTCACAGAGCTAATGGTGTTTGTTTTAATGAAGTCCAGCTTATTAATTACTTCTTTCATGGATCATGCCTTTGATGTTGTATCTTAAAAGTCATCTCTTTACTGAAGATGGTATTTTCTATAGTAGTTCTATAATTTTGTGTTTTACACGTAGATCTACCATCCATTTTGAGTTGATTTTTGTGAAGGTTGTAAGGTCTGTGTCTAGATTATTTATTGTATGTACATGTCCTATTGTTCTTGTACTATTTGTTGAAAATACCATCTTTGATTCATCATGTTGATTTTGTTCCTTTGTCAAAGACCAGTTGACTACATTTATGTGCATTTATTTCTGGTCTCCCTATTCTGTTCCACTGGTGTATTTATTATTCTTTAACCAGCATCACTCTGTCTTGATTCCTATAGCTTTATAATAATTCTTCAAGTCAAGTAGTGTCAGTCTTTCAACTTTGTTCTTCTCAGGTCAATATTGTATTGGCTATTCAAGGTCTTTTGCCCCTCCATATAAATTTTAGAATAAATTGGTTAATATCCACAAAATAACTTAGTAAAATATGATTGGGATTGCATTAAATCTAAAGATTAAGTTGGGAAGAAATTTTATCTTTATAATGTTGAGTCTTCCTATCCATGAATATAGTTTCTTTCTATTTATTTGGTTTATTTCTTTCATCAGAGTTATGTAGATCATATATATATATATATATATATATATATTCTGTTAGACTTATTTATAAGTATATAATTTGGAGTACTAGTGTAAATAGAACTGTGATTTTTATTTCAAATTTCACTTGTTCATTGATGGTATATAGGAAAATATTACTTTTTTGTATTGTCCTTGAATCCTACAACCTTACTATGATTACTTGCTAGTTATAGGTGGTTTTATTATGGATCCTTTCAGATTTTCTACACAGATGATTGTGTTTTTTATGTACAAAGAAAGTTTTATTTCTTCCTTCCCAATTTCTTTTTTTTAATTATTGTATTAGCTAGCACTTCTAGTAAGATGTTAAGAAGGAATGCTGAGAGGGTACATCCTTACCTTGTTCATGATCTTAGTGGGAAGGCATCTAAATTATATCCAGTTGATTGTTAGTGTTATTGAGTTCAACTGTGTCATTACTGATTTTCTGCCTGATGGATCTCTCCATGTCTGATAGAAGGGTATCAAGGAGTTCAACCATGATAGTGGATTCATCTATTTTCCTTGCTATTCTATTAGTTTTTGCCTCACATAATTTGATCTTCTGTTGTTAGGCACAAACACGTAAGAATTGTTATGTCTTCTTGGGGGGCTGCTTTATCGCTGCATACCCCCTTTCTCTATTTCTGGTAACTTTCCTTGCTTTGGGATCTTTGTCTGAAATTAATATAGATACTACTGCTTTCTTTCAAGGAGTATTAGCATATCATATTTTTCTCCATCCATTTACTTTTTTAAAGAGATTATGTAGACATAGTAAAGCATTTATCATCATTAATTTACTTTTAATTTATCTGAATGTTTATATTTTAAATGAGTTTCTTACAGGCAATTTCTAATTGGGTCTTATCCTTTGATCCACTCTGACAATCTCTGTTTTGTAATTGTATGTTTAGACCATTAACATTCAAAGTGACTCTTGATAGAGTGGATTAGTACCTGCTATATATGTGTTACAGTTCTCTATTCATTGCTCTTGTTCTTTGTTTCTGTTTTCATATTCCACTCTTCTGCTTTTTGTGGTTTTAATTAAGCATTTTATATGAGTCCATTTTTCTCTCTTAGCATATTAGTTATATCTCTTTTCTTTTTCTTTTTTCAGTGGTTGCCCTAGGCTTCGCATTTGTATATTATATATTTGCATTTGTGTATTTGTATTTGTATTTGTATATTGCAAACTGTAGGGCAACTAATTGAATTCAACCTGAATTACGACTAATTCAAGTTCACTTTCACATAATATTCATACATAGTAAAAGCATCTTATAATAACAAAATAATCCTACATCTCTTGTATTATTGCTGTCATTCATTTCCATTTTATGTAAGCATACACAAACTCACAAAATATATAATTGAATAAGTTGCTATTACTGTTTTGAAGAAATTGTTTCTGTATATCTTTCCCCTCTCTCCGTGTCCTCCCCTCTCATGGATCCAAGAGGGAGTGTTGATTTATTCAGTCGCTGAATTTTGCCTTGTTATTAGGATGGAGTGGTGACTTTCAATCGTCTTCCATGTGTAACTAGAAGCCAGAAGCCCATCTTGGTGTTTTTAAATTATAAAAAACACTTTAAAAGTCCATTAAAAGAGAATTCCAAATTAGAAATTTGTGGCACACCTAATAAAAATAACGTGACACAATCATTAAAATAATAAGTCCAAAAAAGAATTGAAAAAGAAGTATGGATGGTAGGATCTCATTTCTATAAGCGTGCATGTACCTTTTAGAGCAGTGCATGCATTTCTATACAAAAATATGTAACAAAAAACTAATAGGACTCACTCTTGGCAGTACATTTTTGGATGACTACATTTTATTTCTTTTGTGGACTTAGAAAGCATATATAATGATCATGCATGATCATGCAATGAGGCATTAATAAGGGCAGCTTTTGTAGAAGAGACTGGCAGAGTGATTCTGTATCATTTGCTAAACCATACAATTGATGGCACCATAAAAATGATGTCTTCTAGCCATGGAGCACATTTCTCCTCAGAAAAAGCTCTCTGGGATTAGAAGAATCTTGGCAGACAATGAAAAGTCTGAACCCTAATGTAGTTTCCTACTTGTCTTGCTTACCTGAAACCTTAGCTCCAAATTCAGATGCCAACTGTGAGGATCATCTTGTTCAACCACGCCTGATTTCCTGGCCCAAGACACTTGCTTACAGCTCATCTGCCACCTCCTTCCACCTGCTCTGGCTCCGGAGACCCCACTTCCTGCCCAGCCTCTCTCCCAGGGGCAGAGTAGAGGATGAGGAAGAAAAGAAGAAACAAAAAGGATGGCTCTCCCCCTCAGTGAGGCAAGAGGTTGGGCGCCCACCATGGGGACACATGAGCCATGTGTCTTTCCTTCCTCAGCGGGCCAGCCTGGACCTATTCACACAGCAGACACAAGGATTCTGACCCGGCTCTAACTCACAGCTTGTGCCTCTGAATCCAGGTCAGCCTGCCCTCCAGCTTCATGTCCCTCTCTTTTCTTCTGATCCACTTAATAGTGTCGACCACACACACATTCCCTCTAGGGTTCCAGATTTAGTACGTAAAGTTACAGGATACCCTGCTAATTTAAATACTAAATAAACAGCAACAACAACAAAATGATTTTAGTATAAGTATGACCCAAATATTGCATGGGATATACTTATACAAGAAGATTATTTGTTATTTATATAAAATTCAGGTTTCACTGGTCTCCTTATATTTTATTTGGCAACTCCACCATCTTTACAATCCCTCCTCAGCCCAACCTAAGAGGACAGGGGACAGGGACTAGCTTGCAGGGTGTGTCAATGACCTGTAACCAGCAGGGGGCAGCACCAGCCTCTGGTGCTGGGCGGTGGCTTTGAGATCAACATCTTTTTCAGGCACTGCCTCCCTCCCTGTAGAAGGTGTGTGATAAAAAGGTAGGCTGGAGTTCCTGTCATTTGAGGGACTCTGGGTACTGTGATAAACACGTCCTCCTCAAACACGTAGTTGATGAGGCATCACCGGAGACTCCTGTGACTCTGCGTTGCACCGTTGATCTTACTCCGGGTGGTGCTGAAGTCACGGACTCCTCACCTGGGCCCATCTTGATGTGATCTGATCATTTGGTAACCTGAACTTTTTACAGCTATTCAAACTGGTGACCCCCAAGCTGAATTTGGGGCTCAGATTCAGGAACTTTGCCTGAGGGTACTATTATAGGATTTAAAATGTCCCCCCAAACTCACATATTAGATGATGCAGCCAGGTGTGGAGGTGGGACATGGCTGGAGGAAGTGGAACATGGGGTTGGGGTCTTGGGGACTGTATCTGCGCTGGCTGCTTCCTCTCTAGGTTCTGCTTCCTGGCTGCCGTGAGCTGAGTGGTTTTTTCTGCTCTGCCTTGCCCTAAAGTCCTGCCATTGAGCTATTCTGCTGCCAAGAGCCGGCTAACCACAAACTAAATGCTAAAACTGTGATCTAATAAATCTTTCTTCCTCTAAGTTGTGCTTGTCAAGTATTTTGTTCAGAGCAACAACAAAGCTGACTGAAAGGTGCAGATCCACAGACCCAGTGAGTTAAAATGTCAACGCAAAGGACACCCTCTCATCTCTGGCTGTCTCTCCACTCGGGGGAAAGGTTAGCTGTCTCACTTGCTGTCTAAACACCTCCATGTAACTACAGTTGCAGGCCAGTCTGGCTGGAGCCCTGGCGGCAGACTTGATGATCTCTAACTTTGGGAGACGGCTTTCTTTCTTATATGGGCCGCTCCACGCATTCAGCATGGGGCACAGGGTAAACATATTCCCTTTCTCTCTTTTTCTGTTTGCATCTCCACCCCACATTCCTTCATCTCCCACCTGCCACTGGCTTCCTATTTTGGACCATCTTAATGGTAAGACCCCAAGATTTGAGTTTGCTGAGGCTGGCATCTAGCCTGCGATCCACCCGCCTCAGTCTCCCAAGTACTGGGACTACAGTCATGCACCAGTGTGCCTGCCTGGGTTTGGGCTTTGGGAAATAGGACAGGTATATGTCAGGGAGTCTAACCCAATGGACCAGGGTTTTATGAATGATCTGGGTTCAAGGCCACAGTCAATAACTTAACAATCCTTGGACTTCCATTCTCTTTTTGCACATTGTTTATACGTTACCACTGGGAAACTTTTGGAGAGGTGGGGCTGTGAACTGGAGTGGGACAGGGGTGTTTCCAGATCTTTTGATTTTTAACAGTGAGTCAATAAAGACAAAATAAACACCCTATTCTACAATGCCAAAAGATCCAGAAAAGATGTAACAACATATCTTACTGCCTGGGGTCATCTCACACATGGAGATCTCAGATGGGTTTTCCACATACATGGGGTACACATGTGGCTAAATTGCCCCCCCTTTCTGTTTCCCCCACTAATTTCAGATGGGTGCCTCCTGGAGGGGCACACCTGGGGGAGTTGAACTTCTGGTCTCTAAAAGATGCTCCATCTTCATTGAGTGCAGCCCCTAAATTCAGCCTGCCGACCATGTTCCTGCCCTATGTCCATCATCCTCTGGGCCGCATTGACCTTGGACTTTCTGGTCTGGGGGTCGCCCCTGGACTCTCACGCTCTTTTCTTTTCTTTGCATTCGGCTTCCCTCTCTGCTGGCCCTATGATTGCACTCACCCATCCGCACACCCTCCGCTCATGTCACGTGGTTGGCAGCCCCTGCCCCAGGTCCAGCCTCCCCTCCGTGATCCGACCCCCGTGTCTGAGTGGTGGCAGCTCAGGAAGACTCGCCTGGCTGTCAGCCCAAATCGGTCACCATGAAGGGAGAAACTTGCTCCTTCTTCTGATGTCCTCTGTGCTCTTGACTGTGACCCTTACCCAGAGGATGATCATGGTGGCGGCAGTGGCGGACGTCTCCCAGGAGGCCACAACATGAGAGCTATCTGTATTCTCAGCGTTCTAGCCACAGCTAACTCCAGATTGAGGGGATCGTAGAGTGAACGTCTAGACGCTGCTCTGGCACAGGCCCTCCCATACAAGCACGGTTCCTCCGTGTTCACAAGACCCAAGGGCAGCTTTATTAGAATCTTTGCACACCGATGAGCTGGTCGGCACATCGGTCCCACCACGCAGGCCCCTGCTGGCCTTCCTGTTGGGCTGGGGGAGAGGAGATACTCCTGGTCTCCCGCCACGGTCACCCTGCAGCTGGGTTGACGACTTTTCCCAGGAAGAGCAAACTCTGGGTGGTCGCCTCCCAGAGAAGCAGCAGGAAAGGCCTGTTGAAATGGGCGTGTGGGGCCCACGTTGCGTTCAGGGACGGGGGCTGGGAGAGGAGGCTCGAGGCGGCCCCTGCCTCGGTTCCCTTCTCATTCATGTCCACCACCGCCTTGTGTGACACCTAGAAGGAGGGAAGAGGGACAGAGATAGCATCAACTCAGGGGCGCTGAGGGCAGAGGCCAGCGTCCATGGCAAGAGGGAGATGGAGACAGAACTTCACTGCTCGGGCCCCGTGAGCTTTGCCTGCCTAGAAAGCCACTCCGGCCTTCATTTCGTTTCCCTTATCTCTCCATTTTCTCTCTGCCTGATGGTGCCCATCGCCCTTTGGCAGGAAGATGAGTGATCTGAGGCAGGCTGAGGCGGCCCTTGCACATGCGTACCAGGCTCCTGTAGGGGCTGCTGCAGGGGCTCTGCAGGCCGCTGGTGCTCGCAGTGCAGGACTGGATGTCACTTTCCTTCTACAAGCTGCTCTTAACCTCCCTAATCCTCAGCTTTCTCGTCTTTAAAAGGGCTTGCTCGCCTGAACCAGTGGTGTTCTCATTTTCATGCAACCTCCCAGGATGGAAGGATCCTGAGGCTTCAAAAGAAGTTGGAAAAAAATTGGCTTTAATGCTCTTTTATTTCTAAAAGTCTCTGTGAAAAGATAGATGTGTCATGTAAGGCCACTGTGAAAGAAGTTCTTTAAGAAGCTGAACTATTCCTCCTTGTTCACCCTTCGTACACACCTGTTCACACACATGCCTATACAATGCACATGCGTGTGCACACACGCAAGACCATGTCCCTAACCAAAGCTCAGAGAAGGGCCTTTGTGCCTTCTCTCCTGTGAAAGGTGGCATTGTTACCCCAAACATCTGCTCTCCTTCCTGATGGGGTGTTATTGATCCTTGTCCATTCTCTGTGACTTGCAGCACCACCTGTCTGGGGAGACCACGGCCCCTCCCCATTGATAGCAATCTTAAAAGTGGGACTCGCTTTACCAGGGGCTTTTGAGTGGTCATGACATGGGTCAGGTTTGGAGAGATGTGTTAAGAGCCACGACATGTTTTCTCTTGCTTTCTCCCTCTCCTGTGAGATTGAGAAGCCAAACAAGGTTTCTCTTTCAACCTACATCCTGGAAGTAAGAATTTGGAAAGCAGACAGGTAGCCCATGGTAGTGATCTGCTTCTGACATGTAATTGTTGTATCGAAGCACCGGGATGTTGGGGTTGCTCGTTACTGCAGCAAGGCTGAGTAATACACCTGCTCATGCTCTGCAGCTTCTGTAGCTGTAAGGAAGGCAGATAGAGTCTCACTGCTGCCCCAGGAGGATGTAGTAGGAATTAAAATAAAGCTATCCCCTGTCTGGGAAAATTCTGGCTCTGTGGATGACCTTGAATGAGCATCTACTCTATTCAGAACCTGGTATTCCTGCTCTGAAGAATATAGATCTGGGAGAAGGGGGGATGAAAAGGGAGCTGACTATGAAAAGAAGCTGTAAAGAGTGTGGCTTTGAAGAATCAGTATAGGAGAAAAACTAGGAGGCTTGATTTTATTTTTTCTTTTGTCTTTTTTATTTCTTCTTCTTCATCACCATCATCATCATCATCATCATCATCATCACTATTTGGTACTGGAGATTGATCCCAGGACTAGCTACCCCTAGTCCTTTTATTTTTTTTTTTTTTGCGGTACTGGGGATGGAACCCAGGGGCGTTCTACCACCGATCTACACCCCCAGCCCTATTTTTTATCCTTTATTTTGAAACTGGGTCTCATGAAGTTACGGAGGGCCTCACTAAGTAGCTGAGGCTGGCCATGAACCCAGATCCTCCGGTCTCCGCCTCCCAAGTACTAGGATTACAAGCGTGCGCCACCACGCCCGGCCTCCTAGTCCTTTTTTATTTTTTGTTTTTAAACAGGGTTTTGCTAGGTTGCTAGGAGTCTCGCTACATTGCTAAGACTGTCCTCGAACCTGCAAGGTCTTAGCCTCCCAAGTACCGGGATTATAGGTGTGCACTACTAAACCTGGATGGAAGCTTGATTTTCAAGTGTACCTTATGTGAGAGGAGAGAGACCACCCACCCCCCAACACCCACACACACATCCACATCTATCCCCTTACCCTGGAGATGGTTTTGTTGAGCTGCCCGGTGATTCCTGATAAGTCTGTTTCCAAATCGAATATGTTGGTGAGACCAATCTGAGGAAGTATCTCTTCCAGGTTATATGTTCCGGAAATGGAAAGCCTTGGCAAGTGCAAATCCAACAGACTGAAGGGGGAATCAGACAGAGAAATGGTTCTCTCGTTACATGTGCCACCCTTGCCCTGTCCATGGGCAGCCTGAGCCATGGAGAAAGAGGTGTTTCCTAGCGTGTTGGCCCATCAGTCTTTCCACGACCCTACCTGCCATGGTTCCATAACCTACACCCAAAGCTCCCCTCCCTTCAGACGTCATGGAATGTGTCGTGGCTGGATCTGGTGAGCTTCTGGAAGAGCCATCTGTCTTCACCACCTTCATCACATTTGTAGAGGGTTTTCTAGGTGCCAGACATAGAGCAGCTTTTTACAAAGCTTAACTGAATCCAAGAGCAACCATGTAAAGTGAATGCTGTCAATGTTGCCCACCCCCACCTCTGATTCATCAGCAATTTCTGTTGGCTCAACCCCCAAACCATATCTTGAATCCGCCTCCTAACTAACAATCCACCTCCTAGCGATCCACCTCCTAGCGATCCACCTCCTAGCACTCCACCTCCTAACGATCCACCTCCTAACTAACGATCCACCTCCTAGCGATCCACCTCCTAGCGATCCACCTCCTAGCGACCCACCTCCTAGCGACCCACCTCCTAG
>PVJS01062418.1:0-10740 GCA_004027185.1 Glis glis | reverse complement strand
CTAGTTTTTGTGTGTGTGTGTGTGTGTGTGTGTGTGTGTGTGTGGTACCGGGGATTGAACCCAGGGGCATTCTACCTCCGGGCTACATCCCCATCCCTATTTTTTATTCTTTATTTTGAAACAGGGTCTCCCTAAGTTGCAGAGGGCCTCACTAAGTAGCTGAGGCTGGCCGTGAACCCGGATCCTCCGGTCTCAGCCTCCCAAGTACTGGGATTATAAGCGTGTGCCACCAAGCCCGACTCACTTTACTAGTTTTACTTTTTTTGTGTGCTTGTGCTGGGGACTGAACCCAAGGCCTAACAGCTGCTAAGCAAGAGCTCTACCATTAGCTGGGTGTGCTAGCCCACGCTTGTAATCCCAGTACTTGGGAGGCTGAGATAGGAGGATCACAGGTTCAAGGGCAGCCTCAGCAAGTAGTGAGACTCATCAACCTAGTGAGACCCTGTTTCAAAATAAAAATAGCCGGACGTGGTGGCGCACACTTGTAATCCCAGTACTTTGGGAGGCGGAGACCGGAGGATCCGGGTTTGCGGCCAGCCTCAGCTCTCTCTCTCTCTCTCTCTCTCTCTCTCTACCTAGTGAGGCCCTCCGCAACTTTGTGAGACCCGGTTTCAAAATAAAGTATAAAAAAAATAGGGCTGGGCATGTAGCGTGGAGGTAGAACGCCCCTGGGTTCAATCCCCGGTACCTCAAAATAAATAAATAAATAAATAAATAAATAAATAAATAAATAAAATAAAATAAAATAAAAATAAAATAGGACTGGGGGTGTAGCTCAGAGGTAGAATGCCTCTGGGTTCAATCTCCAGTAACACGCGCGCGCGCACACACACACACACACACAGCTTTTTTGACCTAGCTTTAGTATATGCTTGCAATTTTTCACAATAAAAAGTTTTGAAAAATACTTAGGTTTAAAAGGTGATTCATATGCTTTTTTCTTCCCTTAAATAATATAAAAACCCCGCGAAAGCTGTTGATAGCTAAAGTAAGAGGCGCAAACGCGATTACAGATTTTTTTTTTAATTGGGAGCAAGTGTCTTTTTACAACTCTAAAACTTCCAGGACCAGTTCTATTTCTTGAATCAAACCGAAAACCCCTTGGCGGACGTGGGGGCGCACGCTTGTAATCCCTGTACTTGGGAGGCTGAGAATGGAGGATTGCAGGTTGCAGGACAGCTTCAGCAAGTAGTGAGACTCATCAACCTAGCGGGACCCTGTTTCAAAATAAAAATTAAAATAGGGCTGGGGGTAATGCTCGGCGGTAGACTGCCCCTGGGTTCAATCCCCAGTACCACCAAAAAACAGAAAACAAAAAAAAAAAAACCCGAAAACCCCTTTAGTTGTCACCTTGGGGTTTCCCCTCCCCAGCTGATTGGCGGAAATGACGCCATCTGCCGAAAACTGGGTGAGTCGGGGGCGGGGCGGGGCGGGGCGTGGACGTCAGCACGTCGGCCCCTCTCACGCCAGCCGTGAGAAGACTGATTCGAGTGCCCGAGCTGGCGCCGGCTGCGCAGTGGTCGGTAGGAGCCTGTCCGACTGCGGCTGCGCAGGTATGTTGGGGGCGGGGCCTAGAGCCGCCCCGCCCCTGCCCAGCCTGCGCGGCCACTGAAGAGCCGCCGCCCGAGGGCTGAGTAAATCCCGAGCGGCCGGAATGATTAGCCGAGGGGCCGCCCCGCCCCGGCCGCTCCCGCCCTCGCGCCCCGCTGGTGCGGCCGCCGCCCCGCCCCTCTCCCGCTCGCCCGTCCGGCTGGCTGCGAGGTGACGCGGGGCTTGGCCTTGGGAAGGGGCGCGGGCGCCCGGAGCCGGCGGCCGGGCGGCGCGGGGAGGCCGGGGCCGCGTGGCGGGCCTGGGGGGCCGGCTCGGCGGCGAGGGGCTGTGGAGCGCGGGCGGCGCTGCGGGGCGAGGCGGTCTCGGGCGTGTCCCGGTGCGGTCCGATCCGGCTGGCCCGGGTTCGGGCTGCGGACGCCGAGCTCCCGTCAGCCCATTTCCAAGGCTTCTCTCGGCAGCTTGGCACTTCTTAAGTTTGCCTCCGTGTCGCTTGTCTGGGATGCGGGGAGGAAATTAAAGCTCCCCTAACACTTGGAGGCTTTCCCGGGGTTTTTCCTTGCGGTGTGTGCGTGCTCCTCTCTTCTTCCTGGATGAAGAGGTACAAGGGCCAGGTGGGCAGGTTGACTTTCACTCTCTGAGGATTGCTAAAACAAACAAACCAGGAATTCTTCACGCCCTCCCCCGCGCCCTGCCCTGCCCTGCATGGTAACCAACATTCCCCACAACTTTTAAGAAGAGGACTGAAAAATTCGAAGAGATTTTATGTGTTTGAAATAATGTGCTTTGGGCTCTTCGCTAGTATGTATAAGGCCCTGGTTCCATCTCTAGCACTGCAAAAAAAGAAAAAAATGTGGGCCTTGTTCTTATAAACATAAGAACAAGATACCTGAGTGGAAAGGGAGTCGTGCTCCTTATTCCTAATACATTTTTGGTTGTGATTACTCTTTGAATCTGCTCTAGAGAATTCTAGGGCTTTATATTGATTGTATTTTGTTAGATGTGATGTTTTCCTGAAACAAGCTTCTATGAAATCTAATCAATGTAAAAGTTTATCCCGTTAATTATGGCAAGTCAAGCAGATAAATCTCTAGTTTCTGATGTCTAGATTTTTAAAAATATGGTTTCTTTTTTGAACAAACCATTGGTTATTTTTCTCTTTCACAGATTTAATTGCCTGTCCACAACTGATGGAGATATGTTGGAGTAATTGCTGAAACTGCCTTTTATTGACCAGAGACCGTCCATTTGTTTCACTTATTTTTGTTTATCTTACTGCTTTGAGCTTTACTGTAATGGCTGAGAAACTTGGAAAATAAAATGAACATGCTGTGGTCTTGAACATAATTTTTTGAGGAAAAATTAAAGTGCCAGAGTGAAAGCCAGAATGGCATCCAGAGAGAGGCTCTTTGAACTTTGGATGCTTTATTGTACAAAGGTAACTGCTTTCCTTTTTATTTCTGTATTTTAAAATATGTTATTATAAAGTTTTATGACCAGCCTTATCTCTTTACTTAGTGGATAATAGTATATTTATTCATACTAATAACCCCAAACTTAAAACACAGAAGATATTTTCTTTTTTAATACATTTATTGGTGTATTATAGTTTCACATAATGTAGTTTATAGTGATAGTGACATACATGCACACAGCACTTGGTGAGCTTACCCCAGCTCCCTCCCAACTTTTCCCTCCCCGATACAGGATATTGAGATTGGCATTGGTATTCTCACATATGTACATAATGTCAATGGAAGTGTTTCCTTCATTAATTCTCCCTCTGGCCCCCACCTCCCATCCTCCCCTAGACCACCTCCCTCACTCCACTGGGGTTTCTCTTCCATTATTTAAAGGCCCTCTGGTATCGCGATTACTCCCTAGCTTCTGCACATGAGAGAAAACATGACTCTTTACTTTCTGTGACTGGCTAATCCCACTTAACATAATGTTCTCCAGGTCCATCCATTTTCCTGCAAATGACATAGTTTTATTCTTCTTTATTGCTGAGTAGAATTCCATTTTGTGTATATCCTTTAATTTTGTAATCCATTTATCTGTTGATAGATACCTAGGTTAATCCCATAATTTGGCTGATATGAATTGTGCTGCTATAAACATAGATATGCATGTATTACTGTAATATTATGATTTCAGTCCCTTTGGAAAGATACACAGGAGTGATATAGCTGGGTCATATGGTGGATCCATTCCCAGTTTTCTGAGGAATCTCCACACTGATCTCCATAGCGGCTGCTCTAATTTGGAATCCCAACAGTGTATAAGAGTTCCTATTTCCCCACATCCTTGCCAGCATTTATTATTGTTTGACTTCTTGATGATTGCCATTCTAATTGGGGTTAGATGGAATCTCAGTGTAGTTTTGATTTGCATCTCCCTGATTGCTTATGATGTTGAACATTTTTTCATATATTGACCATTTGTATTTCTTCTTTTGTGAAGTATCTGTGTAGTTCAATTGCCCATTTTTTGATTGGGATTATTTTTGGTGTTAAGTCTTATATTAATCCTCTAACAAGAGGAATAGCTGGACAGAAGAGATTTTCTATTTCCCACTTTTCAGGTTTGAATACATATACAATATTGGCAGACTATTAAAAACTATAGGTGGTATTTTTTGTTTGTTACTTAACTTCAGTAATGTCAACATTATATAAGTAAACTTATGCCCTTATTTGGAAACAGGGTCTCACTAGGTTGCTGAGAGCCTCACTAAGTTGCCAAGGATGGCTTTGAACCTGCATTCCTCCTGTCTCAGCCTCCCAAGTACTGGGATTACAAACATGCTCCATCACGCCAGTCCCGGCTTTTATTTTTTATTTTGAAACAGGGTCTCACTAAGTTCTTGAGACTGGCCTCAAACCTGCAATTCTCCTGTCTCAGCTGCCCAAATACTGGGATTACAGGGGTGCACCACCACGCCTGGCTTTATTTTTTATTTTGAAACGTCTTGCTAAGTTGCCCAGGTCGAACTGGAACTTGTGATTTTCCTGCCTCAGCCTCCCAAGTAGCTGGGAAAACAGGTGCATGACACCAAGCTTGGCTAAAATGTTTTTATTTTTGTTTATGCTTTTCTTTTTTCTATAAAAGTGAGAGTAGGAGAGACTTTTTCTGAGAGGGCATTAAACATTTTTTTCTAATAGTTAACCTTTTACATTGTATTTAAAGGTTACTAACTGAGGTATTTTACTGTGTGATTGCCACTTTTTAGCACTTATGATCACTGTCTCATTTGATCCTCACTATTGTGAGGTGGGTATTATAATTATTCCCCTTTATTGATTGATAGCCCGAAACACAGTTCCTGACTGAAGCCTATTCTTTTCACCATTATGACCCCTTAACATTTTTGTTTTTGTCATTCAAAATTAATTTTCTTCCTTGTTTTTAATGTGAATTTTTAGATGGTAGCTTTGACTTTAGGTTACTGAGAAAGGTTCTACTTAAAACCGTATTTTTCAAGTGAGGAGCCATATTACTATTTTGAAGATACTGACAAGGGTCAGTGAAACACCCTTAATCTACTATTTAAGTTAACTTAGGTCTGAGTGGTGAAGTTCTCAAGTAGCACTTTTTTATTTTAGCATTATCCTTTTAGGCTCCTTTTTTTATACTTTCAGCTCTTTGAAAAGCAAATTATTCTTTAACAATTATCTTATTTGTTATATTAAATTTTAGAGGTCACACTAGAGTTTTAACTTCCTGGTTTGGTAGTTGATATAATTACTAAAGGACATATACCTTGACATGTTTAGTATGACTTTTTTTTTTTTGCGGTACCGGGGATTGAACCCAGGGGCGTTATACCTCCGAGTTACACCCCCGGCCCTATTTTTTATCCTTTATTTTGAAACAGGGTCTCACGAAGTTGCGGAGGGCCTCACTAAGTAACTAAGGTTGTCCGCGAACCCGGATCCTCTGGTCTCAGCCTCCCAAGTACTGGGATTACAAGCGTGCGCCACCACGCCCGGCCTTAATACGGATTTTTAAAATAGCCTTTAGTCTTGTGTAATTTAATGCCAGAAATATCTTTTTAAAAATAGATAACTCTTCCAATAAAAAGCAGCCGGGCGTGGTTGCGCATGCTTGTAATCCCAGTACTTGGGAGGCTGAGACAGGAGGATCACAGGTTCGCGGCCAGCCTCAGCTACTTAGTGAGGCCCTCCTCAACTTAGTGAGACCCTGTTTTAAAAAATAGGACTGAATTAAAAAATAGGGCTAGGGGTGTAACTCGGAGGTAGAATATCCCTGGGTTCAATCCCCAGTTCCACACACAAAAAAAGAAAGAAACCCAATTCACCAGACACTTTTTTTGTGAGTGTGGTGTTCTGGATTGAACCCAGGGGCATTCTGCCTCTGAGCTACACCCCCAGCCCTATTTCATTTGTTTATTTTTGAACCGGGCTCACTAAGTTGCAGAGGGTCTTGCTGTTTCTGAGGCTGGCCGTGAACCTGTGATCCTCCTGTCTCCACCTCCCAAGTACTAGGATTACAGGTGTGCTCCACCATGCCTGGCTCACCAGACACTTTTGAAAATAGTCACTAACACATATTGGCCAAAAATGAAAATGAAGTTATAGTATGAATGTTCAGTAATTTAAAAATGATTTCTTAAAAATACATTAAACTAAGTTGGGCATGGTAGCACACACCTGTAATCCTACTACTTGGGAGGCTGAGACAGGAGGATTGCAGGTTTAAGGCTAGTCTCAGCAACTTAGAGCCTGTTTCAAAATAAAAAGTAAAATAGGGCTGGCAGGTCTAGCTTAGAGGTAGAATGCCCCTGGATTCAATCCCCAGTACCCCCCCAAAAAATTACTAGTTTTTATTGTTTTCAGAATGACAAAAGGTAAATGAGGTTACGTTGTTTTTATAAATTATGTTGTTTCTAGATAAATTTAGTTTTTTTTCTTTGTGGTACTGGGGATTGAATCCAGGGTCATTGTACCTCTGAGCTACACCCTAGCCCTATTTTTTGGTCATTTTTTTATTTTGGAACAGGATCTCACTAAGTTGCGGAGGGCCTCACTAAGCAGCTGAGGCTGGCGGCAAACCTGGATCCTCAGGTCTCAGCCTCCCAAGTACTGGGATTATAAGGGTGCGTCACCACGCCCGGCTCTTTTGTTGACTTTTAATATATAAATGTGAATCTTTCTTCTTTCTTCTTTTTTTGCAGAACTGGGGATTGAACCCAATGGCATTCTAGACTCCCAGCCCTATTTTATTTTTTATTTTGAAACAGGGTCTCACTAAGATACTGTGTGCTTATGGTCAAATTTTTTTTTGTTTTTTGTGTTGCTGGAGATTGAACCCCCAGGGCTTTGCCTTCAGTTACAAGTACTATGTCGATGAGCTACATCTCCAACCCTGTGGTCATATTTTGAAGCCTCTTTTTGAATGGAGTGATAAATCCCATATTCATGTTCAAGATTAAATCATTTGGCCGCATGTGGTGGTGCATAGTCCCAGTACTTGGGAGGCTGAGACAGGAGGATTGCAGGTTGTGGCCAGCCTCAGTGACTTAGTGAGGCCCTCTGTAACTTGGTGAGACCCTGTTTCAAAATAAAAGAATAAAATAGGTTTGGGGGTATAGCTCAGAGGTAGAATTCCCCTGGGTTTAATCCCCGGTACCACAAAAAATAAAAAGGACTGGGGCTGTGGATCCGTTGTAGAGTGTTCCTGGGTTCAATGCCTAGTACCACACACACACAAAAAGATTAAATAGTTTGTGTAATAAGACTTAGATTTTTGTTTTGCAAAGAGTAGTTATTTTAAATCATGATTTTATGTTTCCTCAGTTCATGGATAATGTGCTTGTTAGATAGTAACTTTCTCTTCTACAGATAACTTGAATCAGATAGCTACTTAATACAGCTCATAGATTTAACTCTTCTCCCTTGTTAGGGTGATTACCACATACCCAATTGTTCTTTGGATTTTCTACCTTTATTTTCCCACTGTAGCAGTTAGCCTCTCAAAATCACCTGACTTTTTTTGTCCCCCATTTGACAAACTTTTATACCCATTTTTGTTTGTTTGTTGTTCACAGTTCTGATGAGCTTTCAGATGACTTTAGGACTGCTCAGGTCTTTTTATAAAAATGTTTTCTAACCGGGCGTGGTGGCACACGCTTGTACTCCTAGTACTTGAGAGGCTGCAACAGGAGGATCACAGGTTTGCAGCCAGCCTCAGCAACTTAGGTCCTCTGCAACTTAGTGAGACCCATTTCAAAATAAAAAATGAAATAGGGCTGGGATGTAGCTTAGAGGAAGAATGCCCTTGGGTTCATTACCCAGTACCAAAAAAAAAAATGTTTTCTACAATGTAGTTCTATAAGCTTCTTAGGTTTCTTTGTGGGCTTATAACTGTAAAGTCTAATTTTGGCTCTGGTGTTGTCTTGTGACCTGGAACAAGACTTTTTTGTGGTCTCAGTTTTCTTATTTGTTGAATAAGAGTATGTATACAGGGGAGAATGCTCATCTTAACTCCCAGTTAAGACTTTGTTTTGCTCTCTGATCTTAGCAAGACCCTATTTCAAAATAAAAAATAAAATAGGGCTGGAGGTATATATAGCTCAGAGGTAGAACTGTGTCTACCATTTTGTTGCCCTACTTGGTTTGCTCTTTATACAAAACATTGTAAATATTGTTATATTGAAGAAAACAACTCTGAAGATTTATGAAGGTCCGCTTCAGAGCAGTAAGGTGAAGACATCTTCCATATTTGTCACAGTGCTAACCTCGCACAGGTATTCCACAGTGTGTCAGCAGTAGTTCAGTGTATCACCACAGGTTTTTCTTTCTTTTTCTTTTTTCCCTTACGGTACTAGGGATTGAACTCGGGGGTGCTGTACCATTGAGCTACATCCCCAACTTGGATCTTTCTGCCTCAGCCTATGAAATAGCTAGATTACAGGCATGTGCCACTGCACCTGGCCCATCAGTGTTTTTATGTAATGCAATGTTTTGTAAATTGCCATTGAACATTATATAATTTTAGTAGATATAGTAGGTAGCAGGATGACCTCAGAAATAACCCTTGGATAATACTGCTTTGTCACAGAGATGCTAATAGAATACATAAGTATGTCTTCTACCTGTTAGTCTGAGTTCAATTATAAGCCTAAATACTAGTGATTAAGGTCCTTAAAGTAGAACTAAAATATATTACTACTTTCAGTTTTTAGCAGATGGATTCTAATATTAAGCTCAATATTTGAAAAGAATTTGGGTAAAAACCTGCAATGTTTCCTTAATATATTTTATTTTAAATTGATAAATGATAATTGTATGCATTGATGGGGTATAATGTGATGTTTTAATACATTTACCCATGGTAGAATGATCTAAGCAGGCTAATTACATATCTGTCACCTCACATACTTATTTTTGTGGTGTGCAGTTTGTTTTGTTACAAAACCTTTCAGTTCTTTTTTCACTTTGTCCTTCTAGGAATAAGGTTTGATTTCATTGTTATAAACACAAACCTTCATAATAGATTGTTAGCCTTATGTAATTATTATTGTGTAACATAAGCAGGATAATTTCCTTTTTTCTTTTTTTGTGGTGCTGGAGATTGAACCCAGAGGCATTCTATCCCTGAGCTACACCCCCAGCCTTATTTTATTTTTTTTATTTGGAAACAGAGTCTCACTAAGTTGCTAAGGGCCTCACTAAATTGCAGAGGCTGGCTTTGAACTTGCGATCTTTCTAAGCAGGGTGATTTCTGATTATCCAACATCCTGTTCTCTAAAGATTCTTTCACTAGTGTATAAGACTATTAATTCAAATTATGTAGTCAGAACTTTTTTTTTAACCTTCAAATAGTCATCTCCACCCAGGGTCAAGGATTTCATTAACAGTGTATTTCATATAGCTCTTATAAGTTAAACATTAATTTGAACAGGTTTAATCTGGTGTCTGGGTTTTAGTTGAGTCGTTAACAACTACTTGTCTGGATACATTTAAGGATAGAAGGCAAAATGACATCTAATGTCTAAATATTACCTGTAATGTTCGCTGTCCTTTGACTTTTCTTCACTTAGCATGCTTAAGGTAAGAGAGAGAAACAAAAATAAAGAACAACTTTACACCAACTTTTGCAAATATTCAACTTTTAGGAATTCATGTATTTGCATAGAAAGACATAGTATCATAAACTCCCTGTCTTAACTGCTGCCCTCAGATAGGCATAATGATGTATTTATGCTAGACAGTTTGTCTTTGTGGGAATGTTGCAGTTGGTCACCAGAATATTTAGAAGAGAAACTGAGCCTTTCAAATTCTTAAGATGAATTTGAAGGTAAGATGAAATTATTTTTGTTCTGTCTGATATAAAGTATCAACTGCATTAAACTGAGTAAGACACAAAGCAATCTAAAAGTGTGAAATTTTGAAATGTGGCAGTGTAGGTTGAAATTTGGGGTTAGTTTTTTTTCTTTTCTTAATTTACACTGAAAAATTTTGTGGAGCTAACAGGATTGGAGTCAAGATTTAATTCCAATTCTGCTTATGGTTTTAAGGACTTGAAAGCAGGTTATTGAGTTTATCTGTTTTCTCATCTGTCAAATGAGAAAAATAACTAGTTTACATATCAAAGTTATTTAGAAAAAAGGGTTTTTTTTGTGTGTGTGGTACTGGGGATTGAACCCAGGGGTGTTCTACCTCTGAGCTACACTCCTAGCCCCATTTTAGTTTTTAGGTTGGAACAGGATCTCATTAAGTTGCTGAGGGCCTCACTAAGTTCTGAGGCTGTCCTTGAACCTGTGAAATTCCTGTCTCAGCCTCCCATATACTGGGATTCCAGGTGGCCACGACCAGGCCTGGCTAAAAACGTATTTAGATATACCGTAAGAGTGAGAATTAAAAATGAAATCTTTGATCCCAGTTCTTGGGGGACTGAGACCGGAGAATCGGGGTTCGCGGCCAGCCTCAGCTACTTAGTGAGGCCCTCGGCAACATGGTGAGACCCTGTTTCAAAATAAAGAATAAAGCCGGGCGTGGTGGCACACGCTTGTAATTCCAGTACTTTGGGAGGCGGAGACCGGAGGATCCGGGTTCGCGGCCAGCCTCATCTCTCTCTCTGTCTCTCTCTCCCTGTCTCTCTCTCTCTCTCTCTCTCTCTCTCCCTCCCTGTCTCTCTCTCTCTCTACTTAGTGAGGCCCTCCGCAAC
>PVJS01062417.1:0-10741 GCA_004027185.1 Glis glis | reverse complement strand
AAAAAAAAAAAAAAAAAACACACACACACAAAAATGAAAACATGGTTCTAAATAGCAGAAAGGAGCCAGGTGTGGTGATGCACACCTATAATCCCAGCTACTCAGAAGACTGAGGCAGGAGCCGGGCATGGTGGTACACACTTGTAATCCCAGGACTTGGGAGGCTGAGACAGGAGGATCGTAGGTTGGAGGACAGGCTCAGCAAGTAGTGAGACTCTCATCAACCTAGTGAGACCCTGTTTCAAAATAAAAAAGGGCTGGGGTGGAGCTCAGAGGTAGAATGCTCCTGGGCTCAGTCCCCAGTACCACAGGAAAAAAAAAGAAGAAGAAGAAGGCTGAGGCAGGAGGATCACAAGTTTGAGGCCAGCCTGGGCAAATTAGCAAGACCCTGACTGGGGCTGCAGTTCAGTGGTAGAGCACCCCCTGGGGTCAATTCCCAGTACCACAAGAGAAAAAATAGTTTAAAGGGCACTTGTTTACAAATGTGCAAGAGCTGAAACAGGAAGGCAGAGCATCTCCTTGTTCAACCTCAACTGGGAACATGCATATTGAGCGACTCAAAATTTGTGCCACTCTGAGCAGGACCTCAAAGGCGTCACAAATGCTGATTTGGGGGTTACAAATACATTTTAGCAAGCAGGTGAATTCACAAATAGGGAATCCACAGACACTAAGAATTGACTCTATCTGTTCTACAAATGGTCATGGGCTGAATCATCACTAACAAGGAAATGGGAGTCAGGTGCAGTGGTGCACTATAATCCCACTATTTGGGAGACTGAGGCAGGAGGATCACAGGTTCAAGGCCAGCCTCAGCAACTTAGTGAGACCCTATCTCAAAAAATAAAAACAAGAGGAAACATGGACAGAGGTCTTTTTTATCCCCCCCCTTGTTAAAATTCTTGAGATGTACACAGCCCCTGGACCTTCCTCCTCAGGGGAGCATCACCTTCCATCCTCATCTCCCCTCTTCCAGCCCCAGGCCAGGGTTACCCTCCTGGATGACACCAGGCACTGGGTGTCATCGTACCAGCAGAAGCCATCACTGTACTGCCCCTTCATCAGCACACATGATTTACTTTTCCTGATCAGTGGATTTCCATCACAGTCCTGCCTAACTGGGGACTGAACCCAGGAGGGTTCTGCCTCTAAGCTACACCCCCAGTCCCCCATCCTTTTTAATTTTTTTTTGAAACAGGGTCTCACTAGGTTTCTAAGAGTCTCACTAAGTTGCTGAGGCTGGTCTCAACTCTGCAATCCTCCTGTCTCAGCCTCCCAAGTACTGGGACTACAAGTGTGTGCCACCATGCCTGACTAGGTCTCACTCTTAATGTCCTGATGTCATCCAAAGAAAAGAACAAATTTAGGGGAGGCTTTATGCCCTTCCTCCAAATCACCATTCTAAGGGGTGACCTAGGAGGGCCAGACTTCACCTCTTCACAAAAATGACTTGGAGCCTCCGGCCTGGATGGTTAAGGGTGGCAGTTCATTTTAGGGGAGGAAGTGCCCTCTTTAGGACTCCATAAGCAAGCTCTAAACCTTAGCAACCAAAAAAACAGATGGGCCAGCACCCGTGCCAGGAAGATCCTATAAGACACCACGTGCCGTTCATTCAGAGCTCACTATGTGCCAGTTACAGCTGTGCAAACTGACAAAGCCCCCCATTCCCTTTCAGGGGTTCATTTTCCCTTAAAGGGGACAATTCTACTTTATCCACCTCACACTCACAAGCACTTTTCCCAGAGCTCTGAGCACGCCCACGCCCACACCCGAGGAACGGCTGGCGGGTCGCACCTGATGTGCCTGACGTGAGAGAGCAGCATCAGGAGGTTGGCCAGGCGGACCGACTGCTGCTGCGAGGAGAGGCCGCTCCTGGCGATCACCCAGACCAGAGCATCAGTCACGGCGTTCAGCAGGTGAGTCAGCTTCCGGCTGCTCTCCGCCTCCTGGCTCGCTGCAGCCAAAGGGTACATACCTGGGCAGAGAAGGAGAGCCCCAAGTCACCGCTCTGAGAAAAAGGAAACCAAAGTCCTGCGCTCAGCCATCACGCAGGCCCACAGCCTTGAGAAGGATGTTGTGTTGATCTGAGCCGTCCCGACTTGTGCACGTGCGGTGGGATCTTAGCACGGCTTTGCCTGCCCGGGGTTCTTCCCCAAGAGCCAGCCTGCCATTGAGCTGTGAGGTGTCCTACCAGTCCAGAACGGTGGCCTGGCCATGGCAGTGTGTGTACCTTCTTAAATCAGTACATGGCATTTCTCACCTGCAGCAACAGGTGCAGAGGGTCAGAAGTGAGATGAATTCTACTCTGAGCCCCAGGAGGACTCTTTGTGTAAGGGGCGCTTAAGAAACATGCACCAGTGGCCAGTGCCCACACCTCGTGTGTACCACGTGTCTCAGACTGCCACCTCCGTCCAGGTCCTCAGCATCTCACTTCCACGGCACCTTGCTGGGCCAGAAAGACCACTACTTTGGAGACAGGTCCTGCCTACTTGATATCCACCATCCCCAGCTCTCTGAGCCTGGACTAGTCCCTAGCTCCTCCAGCCTCAGTTCCTCACTGAGCAAAGCTTACGGAAGGTTATCTCCTTAGGTCCCCTCAGCGTGGGTTGTTTCCCTTGCTCTGCCTTGTGTTTAATTCCACTCTGACTCTGAGATACTCTGATCTAAAATACTATAGCCTCCAATAGTCGCAAAATAACTGCTCAGGTAAATCTCATCCCCACCCCCCTGCAAGCCCAACTCCTCAATTCCCTGAAACATTAGCTTCTCTTTCAGGCTTTCGATTCTGAATTAATAATAAACAACAAATATGTAAAATCAATGAGGGAGCTGCAGATTCGCCTGTAATGAGAATGAAGGACGGCTGGTGCCCCGTCATCCACAGGATTCATTTTTGCTCTTGTTTTTATTGTTTTATTTTCTGTTCAACTAAGGTAATAGTTCAATTAGCAACTCAACTACAGCAGGTATTGCTTTGTCGTAACCCTAGGGGCCCTCCATACTGCCCAGTGATGCAGATCTAAAATGTTCACCTTTAGCCAGGCGTGGTGGGTACAGGATGTAATCCCAGCACTTGGGAAGCTGAGACAGGAGGATCACAGGTTTGTAACCAGCCTCAGCAATTTAGCGAGGCCCTCTGCAACTCAGCGAGATCCTGTTTCAAAAATAAAAAATAAGCTGGGCGTGGTGGTGCGCGCTTGTAATCCCAGTTCTTGGGAGGCTGAGATAGGAGGATCGCAGGTTCACGGCCAACCTCAGCTACTTAGTGAGGCCCTTTGCAACTCAGTGAGACTCTGTTTCAAAATAAAGAATAAAAAATAGGGCTAGGAGTGTAGCTCAGAGGTAGAAACCCCTGGGTTCAATCCCCAGTACCACAAAAATAAATAAATAAATAAATAAATAAATAAATAAATAAATAATAAAATACAGCTGGGGTTGTAGCTCAGAGATAGAATGTCCCCAGGTTCAATACCCAGTACCACATACACACACACAAAAAAAAGCCCACCTTTTACAATAGCCCTGAAGCTGCTTCTCTAACCCACTAACCCACCTGCTTGCCTCATTCCCCACAGGGGCTCTTCTGAGTCCCCCCATCCTCAGACTTCCCCCTGCCCCTAGCAATGACCTGCCCCCTCAACGCAGAGGAAATGAGACCCAGCTCTCAACCCCAAAAAGCAGAGCGACTCATGTGGCTCCCTTTAATGAGCTCCCAGCTCTTCAGGGAAAGTCCCAGGCACTTGGTGCCACTGTGAGGGACCCGGGTCATCCCTGATCTTTTCACCCTCGGTTCCTGCCACACTCACCTCAACTCTCACTCTCTGAACAGGTGATGTGCTAAGCATGCTCAACCTCCTGCCTAGGAACTCTCTCCTCCCTTCTCCCATCCCTCCTTTAGATCCCAGCCTGGTCATGAACTTCCTTCTGGAAGCTTCCCCTGTCCTCCCTACCATTCCACCCTAAGTCTGGCTTGCATTTTTCCCCTGAAGCTCCACACATTCCCACCCTCCACAGGACCACACTCCGAGGGCACAGACCCTGCCTATTTGTCATTCTATCCCCTCCACCTAATACAGTGCCTGGCATGGAGGAAACATTCAGATATGGGAAAAATTAGGCTGAATTCACAGAAGTTCAAATTTTTGCACTTTTTAGCCAGTCACACCATGATAATTTAAAAGTTAATGCAGCCAGGTGTGGTGGCGCAAGCTTGTAATCCCAGTACTTGGGAGGCTGAGATTGGAGGATCCAGGTTCGCGGCCAGCCTCAGCTACTTAGGCCCTCCACAATTTAGTGAGACCCTGTTTCAAAATAAAGAATAAAAAATAGGGCTGGGGGTGTAGCCCGGAGGTAGAATGCCCCTGGGTTCAATCCCCAGTACCACCAAAAAAAATAATAATAATAAATGTTAATACAGCCAGGCCTGGTGGCGCACACCTGTAATCCCAGTACCGGGGAGGCTGAGACAGGAGGATCACAAGTTCAAGAACAGACTCAGCAATGTATTGAGACTCTCAGCAACCTAGTGAGACCTTGTTTCAAAACAAAAAAATAAAAATAAAAATAAAAAGGACTGAGATTGTAGCTCAGAGGTAGAATGTCCCTGGGTTCAATCCCTAGTACCAAAAAAAAAGTAAAATAAAATAAAAAATAAATGTTAATGCATATATTACAGACACACAAAAATTATTAATTAAAAATGCAGAGAAGAACCAGGTGTAGTGGTGCACACCCATAATCCCAGTACTTGGGAGGCTGATACAGAAGGATTGCAAATTCAAGGCCAGCCTCCGCATCTTAGGCCCTCAGCAACTTAACAAGACCCTATTTCAAAATCAAAATAAAATAGAGCTGGAGTGGTAGCCCAGAGGTAAAATGCCCCTGGATTCAATCCCCAGTACCACACCAAAAAAAAAAAAGTACAGGGAAAATTATTTGGAGCTCACTCTGCCTAAAGTTGATCCCAGTGCATAGACAAGTGCTTTAACTGCCAGCCAGTCTGTTCTGCTACATGACATGTGCCCCGTGGAGTTCTACTGCCATGAAGAAATACTATGTCGAATTCTAGGAGAAACCAAGATTGTATACTTATACATATCTCATTCCAAGGTGGCAAGATTTGAAAATATAAAAATAAATCACTGACTTGCACTCAAATGTTCATAGCAGCTCCACTCATAAAAGCCTAAAAGTGGAAGTAGGCTGAATGTCGAGCAACTGATGAATGAGCCAACAAAATGTGGTCTAGCGAAACAATGGAATTAAGTGTTGATAGACGCTCTAGCATGGATGAGCCTTGAAAACATAAGATGCTAAGTGGAAGAAGCCAGTCACAAATGACCACGTTTTATTTTATTCCATTTATATGAAATTATATGGAGAATAGGCAAATCCATAGACACAAAAATAGATTAGTGGTTGCCTTGGGGTGGGGGTTGGGTGGGGAATGGAGGTTGATAGCTAAGGAATATTGGGGATTTCTTTTGGGAAGTTAAGATGTTTTAAAATTTATTGTGGTGATGATTGCATCACAAACAACGAATGTACTAGAAAATATTGAATGGTATACTTTAAATGGGTAAGTTGTATGGTAAGTGAATTATGTCACAATAAAGTTATTGTTGGTGGTGGTAGTGGTGGTGTTTGGTACTGGGGTTGAACCCAGGGGCATTCTACCCCCGACTACACCCCAGCCCTTTTATTTACTTATTTATTTATTTATTTATTTATTTATTTTTGAAACAGGGTCTTGCTAAGTTGGTGAGGCTGGCCTCAAGCCTGCAATCCTCCTGTCTCAGCCTCCCAAGTACTGGGATTACAGGTATGTGCTACACACTGGCTAAAGCTATTATTATTAAAATAAAAATAGTGCTGGGAGCCAGATATGGTGGTACACACCTTTAACACCAGTACTTGGGAGGCTGAGGCAGAAGGATCGCTAGTTGAAGGCCAGTGTGCAGTAACTTAGCAAAATCTTGTTTCAAAATAAAACATAAAAAAGGCTGGGGGTAACCAGGTGTGGTGACGCACGTTTGTAATCCCAGTACTTGGGAGGCGGAGACAGGAGGAGCCAAGTTCGCAGCCCCCCTCAGCTACTTAGTGAGGCCCTCTGCAACTTAGTGAGACCCTGTTTCAAAATAAAGAATAAAAAAAAAAAAAATAGGGCTGGGGCTGGAGCTTGGAGGTAGAATGCCCCGGGGTTCAATCCCCAGTACCACACACACACAAAAAAAGGCTGGGGGTATAGCTCCATGGTAAAATATGCCTGGGTTCAATCCTCAATACCACAAAAAGCTGGGGTGAAGGAGCAGGGGATATAGCTCAGTGGTAGAGCACATGCCTGGCATGCAGGAGGCCCTGGGTTCGATCCCCAATTCTGCCAAAATACATACATACATACATACATAAAACCTCAGAACCAACAAGCACAGAACCATAAATGCCCCTGGGCACTGTGTGAGCCAGGCTTTCCTCAGAAGGTTCTGGTTGTTAGGTCACCCCTCATGAGCCAGCACCATTGCCAAGGGTGGACCTGGGGCCGCGCGGCCCCACGCAGGACCTGGGGCCTGTCCCCAAGGGGTTTGAAGAGAAGAGGCGCTGCAGTCGTATAAAGGCATCTGCCATATCCACTTTATATGCAGGGGGAAATGTGTATAACAGAAAGACTAAATCTAATACAGAACCGTCCCAGGAGCCCCCAGCTGGAGGAGACCCGCCGCCGTGCTGCCTGACTCTCGAGTCAGGAGCCCCGGCCTGCGCTCGGGCATTCCCGCATCCTCTCCTCGCCCAACTCCTGTCTACAGCGTAACCTCTGAGTAGCCCTGGGCAGGGGCAAAGGACAAGACACAAAGCCCCCCTAGTCAGGAAACAATAAAAAGCAGCCCCCCACCCCTGGAGGTGGAAATACCTGTTAGGATTCATTGTAGAACAGAATTAAATTACTTTTCATGAAACTAAAGACATCTAATTAAAAAAAAGGCAAGATCTTGGCACAAGGCCCCACACATACCAAAGAAAGTAAAATAAAATCAAGGACACCCTCCCCTCTCCCCCTTATCGCCTGGGAACAGCTGTGTATTCCTCTCGCCAGCCCACCTGACGGTGTTGTGAGAAGCACAAACCCCAAGGTTTGTCACATCCTACATGTGCAAAGGATGAAGATAAGAGCTTTCCTTGCTGAAGGCAAAAAAATTAGAACATCTGGAATGTTTAATTAAAACCCCAGAATACTGACCATGGCGGGGAACTTCTGGCTTACGGGAGGGAGGTGTGTGAGGTTTGTGCGCATTGGTCTTACAGGTAAAAGAGAGATTGCCTGCTTTTAACCTTCTTTCATTTGATGGAAAGTTTTATCTTTTCTTTGTGTGTTTGTGTGTGGCTCTAGGGATTGAACCCAGGGACATTTTACCTCTGAGCTACACCCCCAGACCTTTTTATTTTTTTATTTTTTATTTTATTTATTTATTTATTTATTTATTTATTTATTTATTTATTTGCGGTACCGAGGATTGAACGCAGGGGCGTTCTACCTCCGCGCTACGCCCCCGGCCCTATTTTTTATACTTTATTTTGAAACCGGGTCTCACGAAGTTGCAGAGGCCTCACTAAGTAGAGAGAGAGAGAGAGAGAGAGAGAGAGAGAGAGAGAGAGAACGCTCGCGCGTGCGTGCGCACACATGCGCGAGCTGAGGCTGGCCGCGAACCCAGATCCTCCAGTCTCCGCCTCCCAAAGTTTATTTTTTATTTTAAGACAGGGTCTTGCTAAATTACTGTGCCCTGATTTTGGTTTTTTGTTTGTTTGTTTTGTTTTATTTTGCTGTGGTACTGGGGATTGAACCCAGAGGCATTCTACCTTCGAGCTACACCCCCAGCCCAATTTTATTTCTTATTTTGAAACAGGGACTCACTAGGTTGATGAGAGTCTCACTATTTTCTGAGGTTGTCCTTGAACCTGCAATCCTCCTGTCTCAGCCTCTCAAGTACAGGGATTACAGGAGTGTGCCACCACTCCCAGGGGTGCTCTGACTTTAAATCTGCAATCTTCCCATCTCAGCCTCCCAAGAACTGGGAGTACAGGGAGTACAGCCCGCCTGGCTAAATACTCGAAGGGAGGGTTATTGCAGTCTCCAGGTTCCTAGATGACAAGAAGGGTCCTTAACTCTTTTTTTGTGTGTGTGTGTGGTACTGGGGATTGAACCCAGGGGCATTCTACCTCTGAGCTACATCCCCAGCCCTGTTTTTTGTTCTTTATTTTGAAACAGGGTCTCACTAAGTAGCGGAGGGCCTCACTAAGTAGCTGAGGCTGGCTGTGAACATGGATCCTCCGGTCTCAGCCTCCCAAGTACTGGGATTACAAGCATGCACCACCATGCCCGGCTAACTTCTACTCTTAACTTGGATATGCTGTTAACTACAACATTCACATATCACCTTTGAATTTATAAAATAAATACTGTAACAGGACATGTTGTTAAAGGCAACATTTTCTGTTGTCTGCATTTCAGCAGACACATCAAAGGCTGAATATCACATAGAAATTCCAGTCCCCCTCCCTCTTTGCATCTTACATATGTATGGTGGTGGAAGGTTGGCTAAGAACAAGTTAGAATGTCCCCCCACCATAGAGAAGAGGGGACATTCTAACTTAAGTGGCCTCTTCCACCTAAACCCAGCAAGGGTCAGGCCCTGGAGTGTCTGGTGTGTATCCCCTACTGTACCTAGTTCATTTTGACATCCTTAGTGTTTGAAGTCATTGACATATACCAGGAACTGAGTTGAAATTTAGTTGGATGGTAAAGCTTATTTCCACTCCACCTTATATCCATTATTAGTAAAGATACACAACCCAGAAATATGCAGCTATCTAAAACATAACTACTAGCCAGGCATGGTGACACACATCTGTAATCCCAGTACTTGGGAGGCTGAGGCAGGAGGATCACAGATTTGAAGCCAGCATACAGTAATTTAGTGAGACCCTATTTCAAAATTACAAATAAAAAGGGCTGGGGGTGTAGCTCAGTGGTAGAACACGTCTGGGTTTGATGGTTAGTACTATATACACACAAATATACTTCCTCTTTTCTCCTCCCCTACCCCTCCTGGATCTGGGACACCCATCTTCTCCTGTCCTTGGACATCAGAACTCCATGTTGTCCAGCCTTCAGACTCTGGGGCCTGTGCCAGTGGCCTCCTAGTTTCTTAGGCCCTTGGCAGAGTTACACCACCAGCTCGCTCGGTTCTTGGGCCTTTGGACTTAGACTGAGCTAGGCTACCAGCTTCCCTGGGTCTCCAGTGTGCAGATGCCATATTATGGGATTTCTCAGCCTCCATAATCACTTGAACAAGGCTTCATAATAAATCCCCTCTTGTCAGTACTTGGAAGGCTGAGACAGGAGGATCACAGGTTCAAGGCCAGTCTCAGCAACTTAGTAAGACCCTCAGCAAATTAGCAAGACCCTGTTTTAAAATAAAAAGTAAAAAGGGGAGCCAGGCGTGGTGGCGCATGCTTGTAATTCCAGTACTTGGGAGGCGGAGACCGGAGGATCGGGGTTCGAGGCCAGCCTCAGCTACTTAGTAAGGCCCTCCGCAACTTCGTGAGACCCGGTTTCAAAATAAAGTATAAAAAATAGGGTCGGGGGTGTAGCTCAGAGGTAAAACGCCCCTGGGTTCAATCCCCGGTACCGCAAAAAAAAAAAAAAAAAAAAGTAAAAAGGGATGGGGATGTGGCTAGGAGGTAGAATGCCCCTGGGTTCAATCCCCAGTACCAGTGGGGAAAAAAAACACCATAAGTAAATAAATCTATATTTTTGTCTTTGTGTATGGGGGTTACTGGGGACTGAACCCAAATTGAACCTCTGCACTATATCCCCAGCCCTTTTTATTTTTTATTTTTAAATAGAGTCTCACTAAGTTGCTGAGGCTGGTCTCAAACCTGCAATCATCCTGTCTCAGTATCCCAATTACTGGGATTATAGGTGTGCTCCACCATGCCCAGCTATCCATCTATCTTACTGATGCTGTTTCTCTGTAGCAGCCTATTACACCTCTCCTTACATTGCAACCTAAAAACTGGCTCCAAGGAGTAAAACGGACAAAGTCTCACTTTGTGTCCCTTCTCTTGGGGATCACTGTCCTGTGTGGTCTGTTTTTTATATTCTGTCAGGGTTTTTAAATGTAAGGTTGGAAAGTAAGTTTCCATCCATGCTTTTGCTTTTAGTTTTTAATTAAGTGCTTCAAATAACCCAGAAGAAAAAAAGCCTTTACTTGTAAATCCTTAAACTCCAGCATAGAACCGGGCATGGTGGTGCACGCCTGTAATCCTAGTACTTGGGAGGCTGAGATGGGAGGATCACAGATTTATGGCCAGCCTCAGCAACTTAGCAAGGCCCTTCGCAACTTAGTGAGACCCTGCTTCAAAATAAAAAATAAAAATAGGAGCCAGGCGTGGTGGTGCACACTTGTAATCCCAGTACTTTGGGAGGCAGAGACTGGAGGATCCAGGTTCGCGGCCAGCGTCAGCTCTCTCTCTCTCTCTCTCTCCCTGTCTGTCTGTCTGTCTCTCTCTACTTAGTGAGGCCCTCCACAACTTCGTGAGACCCGGTTTCAAAAATAAAGTATAAAAAATAGGGCCGGAGCCGGGCATGGTGGCGCACGCTTGTAATCCCAGTATTTTGGGAGGCGGAGACCGGAGGAGCCGGGTTCGCGGCCAGCCTCAGCTCTCTCTCTCTCTCTCCCTGTCT
>PVJS01062416.1:0-10741 GCA_004027185.1 Glis glis | reverse complement strand
GGGTGCGCACGCTTGTAATCCCAGTACTTTGGGAGGCGGAGACCGGAGGATCCGGGTTCGCGGCCAGCCTCAGCTTTCTCTCTCTCTCTCTCTCTCTGTCTCTCTCTCTCTCTCTCTCTCTACTTAGTGAGGCCCTCCACAACTTCGTGAGACCCGGTTTCAAAATAAACTATAAAAAAATAGGGCCAGGGGTGTAGCACGGAGGTAGAACACCCCTGGGTTCAATCCCCGGTACCGCAAAATAAATAAATAAATAAATTAAATAAAATAAAAAGGGTTGGGGGTGTAGCTCGGAAGTAGAATGCCCCAGGGTTCAATCCCCAGTACTAAATAAATAGTAGTTTCTGACTGTTTGATGTGGGTATCTATTTGATAAACATTTAATCAGTGCCTTTTCTGTTGCCAGGCTCTGGCGCACAAATGTCCTATTTGCACCCGTTTATCCTCCCATGCAACATTGTTATTGCCCCGCCCTGTGACCTTAATCTCTCCAAAGCTGGGGGAGGAGAGGGGGGCTGTGTGCAGATGGCGGCTCAATCTCCAGAGAAGGATGTCGGAATCCGAAGGCGGGAAAGGTGAGAGGATCCGTCCACCCCTGCAGACCCTTGGAGCAAGCCTGTGCTCTGCTCTGCCCTCACCCTTGTGACCCATGACTGCCCACCTGGACCCTAGCCCAGGAGAGCCTCCGGGGGACCAAAATCACATCTCCCTGTTCCCATCCCAGCCAGCCTAAAACACAGACTCTTTGCCACCTGAGCCCCCACCCTCAGCCTGACGCAGACACTCTCCCCATCTTCCCCCAGCCCCATCCACAGCCTTAGTTCCCAAAATGAAACCCAACTTCGATCCTGACCCTCACCCCTATCCTAGCACCCTCCCCAACTCTACCTCCAAAGCCAACCCCAAACTGAATCTTAACACAAAGCCAACCTACAAGAAGGCAAATCCAGTAAGTGTCCAAACCCCACCCTGGTTACCTACCTTAGCTAGAATACAAGTCACCTAACCTCAACCTCAACCCTGGATGCCAGTATCGTTAGTGAGTGCAATCTATGACTTTATAGAAAGAGCGCAGAGCCTTCTTAAAAACAAGACAAAAAAGAGCAAGAAGACACACCTGATGGTGGATAGTAATCTCTGAGGGGCTCTGGAGTCAGGCTGCCCGGGTTCGACTCCGGATTCAGCCATTTTGTTAAGTCACTTAACCTCTTGGCCTCAATTTCCTCATTTGCAAAATGGGAATGATACTACATGCCAGGCCTTCTTCTGAATGCTGAGTTCATTTAATCCTCACAACCTTTATAGTATAGGTACCCTTTTTATCATGCCCATTATACAGATAAGGAAATTGAGGCTCAGAAGGATTACCTAATTTGTCCAAGGAGATATAGAGCTACCAAATGGAAGAGTTGAGATTTAAACTCAGACATCTTATTTTCTCCAAAGCCAGGGATCTTATCCAGGCCAACCTACTGCCCCTCAGAAGCTGAAAGAAGGCCATGGTAACTGGAAATGGCCTTAGCTGAAAACCTCAATGGAAAACTCAAATTCCACTCAAAACTCAGCCTCAACCCTAAACTCAATCCTAATCCTCATCCTAACTCATTCCAATACCCAGTCCTAACGCAAAATCTCAATCAATCTCTTCTCCCACCTGTATTTAAATACAACCCCACCCTGGTCCAATATCCACCACTCCAATTTAATCTTATATTTGCCTCCAGCAACAAACTGAAGTCCACCGCATCACAACTTAAATTCTATCCCCAGTCAAATCCTACTTCACCTTGAAACATACCCTCGCCTTCACTCCCCTATAAATTGTCACTCCACCTCCAATCGTTTTTTTTTTTTTTTTTTTTTTTTTTTTGCGGTACCGGGGATTGAACCCAGGGGCGTTCTACCTCTGTGCTACACCCCCGGCCCTATTTTTTATACTTTATTTTGAAACCGGGTCTCACGAAGTTGCGGAGGCCTCACCAAGTAGAGAGAGAGACAGGGAGAGAGAGAGAGACAGAGAGCTGAGGCTGGCCACGAACCCAGATCCTCCGGTCTCTGCCTCCCAAAGTACTGGGATTACAAGCATGCGCCACCACGCCCAGCACTCCACCTCCAATCTTAATCCCAACACTAATTCTTACCCCCAATTCTTAGCTCAGGTACCCCCAATTCTAATTCTACACACTCCTCTCTTTCCTTCAGAGGGATGGGATCAGTTAGGAAGCAGCTATAATGGCCCCAATACTTGGCCCCTCCTGACTCTGTTTCTCCACACAGACACCACCCCAGAGCCCAGTCCAGCCAATGGGACAGGCCCTGGTCCCGAATGGGGGCTGTGTCCTGGACCTCCAGCCATGGGGGGTGACATCAGCGGGACATCGAGCCTGGGGACCCCTAGGCGAAAAGCCCAGCACAGCAAACACAAGACGGTGGCAGCAGCCAGTGCCCAGAGGTCACCCCGGGCACTCTTTTGCCTCACCCTGGCCAATCCCCTGCGGCGGTCCTGCATCAGCATCGTGGAGTGGAAGTATCCTGAAAGGGCAGGGGTAGGGGTCACCAGGGTACCAAGAGTCAAGGAATGACCCAGGCATGATGGCACACACTTGTAATCCTACTACATAGGAGGCTGAGACAGGAGAATCTCAGGTTTGCAGCCAGTCTCAGCAACTTAGTGAGGCCCTTCTCAATTTAGTGAGACCAAGTTTCAAAATAAAGTAGGGGCCGGGCGTGGTGGCGCATGCTTGTAATCCCAGTACTTGGGAGGCGGAGACCAGAGGATCCGGGTTCGTGGCCAGCCTCAGCTACTTAGTGAGGCCCTCCGCAACTTCATGAGACCCGGTTTCAAAATAAAGTATAAAAAGTAGGGCCAGGGGTGTAGCTTGGAGGTAAAATGCCCCTGGGTTCAATCCCCGGTACCGCAAAAAAAAATATAAATAAATAAAGTAGGGCTGGGGGTGTAACTCAGAGGCAGAACGCCCCTGGGTTCAATCCCCAGTACCATTTAAAAAAAGGGAATCAGGCTGGCAGGCATGGTGGCACATGCTTGTAATTCCAGTACTTGGGAGGCTGAGACAGGAGGATCACAGGTTCACGGCCAGCCTCAGCTACTTAGTGAGGCCCTCCGCAACTTAGTGAGATGCAGTTTTAAAAATAAAGAATAAAAAATAGGACTGGGGTTGTAGCTTGGAGGTAGAATGCCCCCTGAGTTCAATCCCCAGTACCGAAAAAAAAAGAAAAAGGAATCAAGGAATGGAGCCAGTCTTGGTGGCACACATCTGTCATCCCAGTATTTGGGAGGCTGAGACACGAGGATTGCAAGTTAGAGGCCAGTTTACAGTAACTTTAGTAAGACCCTGTTTCAAAATTAAAAATAAGCCAGGTGTGGTGGCACACGCCTGTAATCCCAGTACTTGGGAGGCTGAGACAGGAGGATCACAGGTTGAAGGACAGCCTGAACAACTTAGTGAGGACCTGTTTCAAAATAAAATAAAATAGGGCTGGGGGTATAGCTCAGAGGTAAAACATCCTGGGTTCAATCCCCAGTACCACAAAACAAACAAACAAATAAATAAATAAAATTTAAAGGGCCGGGGGTATAGCTCAGTGGTAGAGCACCCCTGGGTTCAATCCTCAGTACCACACATACACACACATAAAAAGGATTGGGTCAGGGCTGGAAGTCATCGGGGATCAAGAGTCAAGAACTGGATTAGAGGGGGGGTCCATAAAGGCAAAGGTCAAGAGTCAAGGACTGAATCAAAGCAAGAGCTGGGGACAGTAATGGTTTCCAGGGTCTGGGGTCAAAGTCAAGACCTTGGTCCAGGCAGAGGTTGAGAATATCAGAAGCAGTCACCTTGAAGTCAGGGGTTGCAATTGGGTGGAGAGGACCCCAAGGGAGTGTGGGGGTTTCAAGGCCACTTTGCCTGAGTCCTTAACTGTGATCCACCCGAGACCCTTTGACATCCTCATCCTGCTGACCATCTTTGCCAACTGCGTGGCCCTGGGAGTCTACATCCCCTTCCCTGAGGATGACTCCAACACCGCCAATCACAACCTGGTGAGGCCGGCCCCGCCCCTTCCTACCCCTTCTCCAATCAGGTACTGCCCCAGTAAAACCACCTCAAGCCTTGCAGCCAGACCCCGCCCCTCTCTGCCAAACCCAGCCCCACCAAACCCCATCCCCAATGACTTCCCATCCCTTCCCTGACTCCCGACTCCGCCCCCAGGAGCAAGTGGAGTATGTATTCTTGGTGATTTTCACTGTGGAGACAGTGCTCAAGATCGTCGCCTACGGGCTGGTGCTCCACCCCAGCGCCTACATCCGCAATGGCTGGAACCTACTGGACTTCATCATCGTCGTGGTTGGGTGCGCATCTGCCAGGGAGGGGAGGGCACCCCACCTGGTAGGGCCCCGACCCTAGTTCACCCTCCTAACTCCAGGCCAATGAATTCCAGGCTCAGAGAAGCCACTGTTTCAGACCACCCTTGTTAGGCAGCCACGCTCAGGAATATTATCTATAACATACTGAAATAATATAAACATATTGAAAATTCATTTGCAGCTTGGCGTGGTGGCGCACGCCTGTAATCCCAGTACTTGGGAGGCTGAGACAAGCGGATCGCAGGTTCACCGCCAGCCTCAGCAATGTAGCAATGCTGTTGGCAATTTAGGGAGACCCTGTTTCAAAATCAAAAGTTAAATAGGGCTGGGGGTGTCTCCAGAGGTAGAATGCCCTTGGGTTCAATCCCAGTACCAAAAATAATAATAATAATTTGCATTTCCAATGACCAGGACTTGTGCTTACTTTTCTGGGGAGAAAGGGGGGAGATGGATAGGGAATGGAGGCCTGACTGCTGCCTCCCATTCCGGTGCTCGACCATCAGGCTGTTCAGTGTGCTGCTGGAGCAGGGCCCTGGGAGGCCAGGTGACGCCCCCCACACTGGGGGAAAGCCAGGAGGCTTCGATGTGAAGGCGTTGCGGGCGTTTCGGGTGCTGCGGCCACTGAGGCTGGTGTCTGGGGTTCCGAGTGAGTGGCATGTCCCTTGCTATTGGAGGTGGGAGGTTGGGTGAGGGTGGGGCCTAGCTGACCCTGCACCTCACTCCCTGCAGGCCTGCACATAGTGCTCAATTCCATCATGAAGGCACTGGTGCCGCTGCTGCACATTGCCCTGCTCGTGCTCTTCGTCATTATCATTTATGCCATCATCGGACTCGAGCTGTTCCTGGGACGAATGCACAAGACTTGCTACTTCCTGGGATCTGGTCAGCCAGCCCACCCCTGCCCGGGCCCTGGCCCTGCTCCTAGGGATGGGTCTTGTTCCCTAGGAAACCCACTCAAATTCACAGGACTCCGTCCCCAGGCTCAGGCTCCTCCCCAGGATAAACCAAGACCCATCCCTATAGTCAAGACTCTGCCCCAAAGCCCAGCGTGGTGGCGCACGCTTGTAATCCCAGTACTTGGGAGGCTGAGACAGGAGAATCCCAGGTTCACGGCCAGCCTCGGCTACTCAGTGAGGCCCTCCGCAATTTAGTGAGACCCTGTTTCAAGATAAAAAATAAAAAATAGGGCTGGGGGTGTAGCTCGGAGGTAGAATACCCTTGGGTTCAATCTCCAGTACCATAAAAAAAGACTCCACCCCAAATACCAAACTATGTCCCCTCCCTCAATAATAGCAGCACCCCAACACAAGACTCCACCCACAGGCAAGCCCTTGCCCCACATTTAAGACTATCCTCCATGATGGGCCCCTTTCGATTAAGCCCTTCAACCAGACCCCAGACCTAGCCTTTCCTTTACCCTCTTTTCATAAGACTCCCCTAAATTCACAAAACTCTGCCCCCAGGCCCATGCCTCACTGCTATTTAGAAGACTTTATCCAGGATTTTTGTGTGTGTCGTACTGGGGATTGAACCCAGGGACATTCTACCTCTGAGTTACACCCCCAGCCCTGTTTGTTTGTTTGTTTGTTTGTTTGTTTGTTTGTTTGTTTGTTTTATAACAGAGTTTCACTAAGTTGCTGAGGCTGACCTTGAACCTGTGATACTCCTGTCTCAGCCTCCCAAGAACCTGGGGATTACAGGTGTGGGCCATCTCACCCAGCTTTTATCCAGGACTCACAGCTCCCCAGTGGTTCCAAATCCAGACCTTGCAGGGTGCGGGTCTAGAGGAGGAACTAGGGTTTGCCCTTGCCTTAGAAAAATCTAGAACCCTGAACCTGTGTAGTGGCGCAAACCCATAATCCCAGTATTTGGGAAGCTGAGACAGGAGAAATGGAGGTTGGTGGCCAACCTCAGCAACTTAGCAAGACCCTCAGCTTAGAGAAACCCTGTTTCAAAACTAAAAAATAAAAAGTACTGGGGAGCCAGTCATAGTGGTGGGCACATGCTTGTAATCCCAGTACTTAGGAGGCTGAGACAGGAGGATCACAGTTTCCAGGCCAGCCTCAGCTACTTAGGCCCTCCACAACTTAGTGAGACCCTGTTTCAAAGTAAAGACAAAAAATAGGGCTGGGGGTGTAGCTCAGAGGTAGAATGCCCCTGGGTTTAATCCCCAGTACCACAAAACAGGACTGGGGGTATAGCTCAAAGGTAGAACACCCCTGCGTTCGATCCCCAGTACCAGAAAAAAGAAGGAGGAGGAAGAGGAGGAGGAAAATTTAGGACCCTGAGTGGAACTCCCTAGGAGGATGGGGTTCCAGAACACCAGGGACGGTGGGTGGATGTGCTTTGTGGGTGTGCTTGGTAGCCCCCAACTCTTTTTCCCCACAGACATGGAAGCAGAGGAGGACCCATCACCATGTGCATCTTCAGGCTCTGGGCGTGTGTGCACGCTGAACCAGACTGAGTGCCGCGGGCGCTGGCCAGGGCCTAATGGTGGCATCACCAACTTCGACAACTTCTTCTTCGCCATGCTGACAGTTTTCCAGTGCATCACCATGGAAGGCTGGACCGATGTCCTCTATTGGGTGAGGTGGACAGCAGGCACACAGCTCCAAGGCTGCACCTGCCCTTCCTCCCTGAGCTCAGATGGACATGTCTGCATACACTGAGAAAAGTATGACCTCTCTCTCCCCAGATGCAGGATGCCATGGGGTATGAGCTACCCTGGGTGTACTTCGTAAGCCTCGTCATCTTTGGGTCCTTCTTCGTCCTCAACCTTGTGCTTGGTGTCCTGAGTGGGTAAGAGGCCTCGACGTTCTCCCTTTCCGCAACACTCACCACAACCCCTGTTTCCTTTATATGCTGGCAAAATCCTAGACATCCTTCAAAACCCATCTGAAATGCGCCTTCATTCAATCTTAAACATCTACTACATGGGAGGCACTGTTTTAAGAGTGGAACATGACATGAAAACCTCTGCTTCCTGAATATTACATTTAGAATGGAGAGACCATCTATAGCAATATTCACAATAAATGTGTATGCACTATAAATATGCACACACTCATATGGAATGTGTGCTGTGGAAAGAAAGGAAAGATAAGATAAATATAGGAATGGGGAAGCCAGGCACCGTCGCCAATGACTGTAATCCCAGTACTTGGGAGGCAGAGACCGGAGGATCTGGGTTCGCGACTATCCTCAGCTACTTAGTGAGGCCCTCCGCAACTTAGTTAGACCCTGTTTCAAAATAAGAATAAAAAATAGGGCTGGGGGTGGAGCTCGGAGGTAGAATGCCCCTGGGTTCAATCCCCAGTACTGAAAAAAAGAATGCATTTGAAAAATAAAAAGGGCTATGTAACTCAGATATAGAACACCCCTAGTTTAATTCCAAATACCAAAAAAAAAGGGGGATAGGAATGTGGAGATCTTGGCATTAGAAACTGGGACATCAGGACAGGCCTGGTTGAGAAGGTGTTATTTAAATAAAACTGTGAAAAAGTTAAGGGAGCGGGACATGTGGCTGTCTGAAGGAAGAGCAATCCAAGCAACAGGAATAGCCAAGGCAAAGGCTCAGAGACTACAGTGTGAAGAGCTAAGATGGAAGCCTGGCTTGAATGGTGAATGCAAGGGGACTGGGGTGGCTCCTTCACCTAGCCCTCTACCCTCTCCCTCAGGGAGTTCTCCAAGGAGAGAGAAAAAGCAAAAGCACGAGGTGACTTCCAGAAGCTTCGAGAGAAGCAGCAGATGGAGGAGGACCTGCGGGGCTACCTGGACTGGATTACGCAGGCTGAGGAGCTGGACCTTGAGGACCCCTCTGCAGATGGCAACTTAGTTTCTATGGCTGAAGAGGGCCGGGCTGGCCATCGTAGGCAACTCCAACCCCATCCCCTGCTCCATTCCTGTCTCGAATGTGTTTCTCCCTCCTAAGGCCTGGCCCCAACCCACAGCAAGTCTAGGCCCAGCCCCAGTGTGGCGCGGAACACAGAATCTAGACCTGGCCTCAGATAAAAGACTCCAAATTGCCAGGCATGGTAGCTTATGCCTGCAATCCTAGTACTTGGGAGGCTGAGACAGGAGGATCACAGGTTCAAGGCCAGCCTCAGCAACTTAGCAAGACTCTCAGCAACTTAGCAAGACCCTGCTTCCAAATAAAAAATAAAAAGGGCTGGACATGTAGCTCGGAGGTAGAATGTCCCTAGGTTCAATCCCCAGTACCTCCCCCAAAAAAGGCTCCAAATAACACCCCCTTCCCTGGCCCTGGCCCTGACTTGGCCCCCATGCTATCTTCCCCAACTGTCCTCTCTGTCCCCACAGGGCCACAGCTGGCCGAGCTGACCAACAGGCGGCGTGGACGTCTGCGCTGGTTCAGTCACTCCACTCGCTCCACGCACTCCACCAGCAGCCACGGTGGGGTCCCAGCCAGACCGGGGTGGGACAAGGCTGGGGACAGGGTGGACAGGCAGGGGAGAAAAACCAAAGGAGGGACTTAGGGTCCTGAGGTCCTGACCTCTATCCTCATCTTGCTCGCAGCCAGCCTCCCGGCCAGTGACACAGGATCAATGGCGGAGACCCCAGGCGATGAGGACGAGGAAGAGGGGGCTATGGCCAGCTGTACCCGCTGCCTGTGAGGGCCACCAGCCCTGGACCCTTAACCAGCCGGACCCCAGAATAGATCCTGACCCCAGTCCTTACTTTAGCTTCCAACCTTGACTTCGACCCCTGGCCTCTGCTGCCTCCCCCTCAGCCCCTTATAACACCCACCTCTCATCTATCTCTCTCTTTTCCAGGAACAAGATCATGAAAACCAGGGTCTGGTGAGTTGGGGAAATAGTGCGATTCCTTGAGCCGCCCACCACCACCTCAAAGCCCTCCGTGACCTTGGGCTCCCCACAACTGGGCGCCCATGGCTTAGGGAGGTGATCACAATGGTGGCTCTCCTCCTCTGCACCAGCCGCCGTCTCCGCAGAGCCAACAGGGGCCTCCGGGCACGCTGCCGGCGAGCCGTGAAATCCACTGCATGCTACTGGGCCGTATTGCTGCTTGTCTTCCTCAACACGCTGACCATCGCCTCGGAGCACCACGGGCAGCCCGTCTGGCTCACCCAGACCCAGGGTGCGTTCCTACTCCCTCCATCCTGGAAGTTCAAGTCCAGATATCTCTATCTATCTGTCTGTCTGTCTGTCTGTCTGTCTGTGTCTCTGTCTCTGTCTCTATCTCTATCTCCCTCCCCCCTCTCTCGGTACTGGGGTTGAAACCAGGGACATTCTTCCTCCGAGCTACACCCCCAGCCTTTTTATATTTTTTGTTTGGAAACAGGGCTTTGCTAAGTTGCTGAGGCTGGCCTCAAACCCGTGAGGTTTGAGGTTTTTACTTACTTATTTCTATTTTTTATTTTGTGTGTGTGTGATACTGGGGATTGAACCCAAGGGCATTCTACCTCCAAGCTATACCCCCAGCCCTTTTTATTATTTTTATTTTGAGACAGGGTCTCACTAAGTTGCCAAGGCTGGCCTCAAACCTGCAATCCTCCTGTCTCAGCCTCCCAAGTACTGGGATTACAGGTATGCACCACCACAGCAGACTCTTTTTTATTTTTATTTTTATTTTTATTTATTTATTTATTTATTTTTGGTACTGCAGATCGAACCCAGGGCTGTTCTAACTCTGAGCTACACCTCCAGCCCTGTTTTTATCTTTTTTATTTTGAAACAAGGTCTCACTGAATTGCTGAGGGCCTCACTAAATTTCCAAGGCTGGCCTCAAATCTGAGATCCTCCTGTCTCAGCCTCCCAAGTACTGGGATTACAGGCGTGTACCACCACACCCAGCTCCAGAATCCAGACTCTTAACACCACACTATCTGGACAAGTAAATCATCTGTGTCTAAATTTCCCCATCTACAAATGGAGATAATGATAGTAACTACATCCTAGAATGACTGAGAGGATTAAATGACTTAAAGTGGAAAGTACTTAGAACATTGCATGGCCACGTGCAATAAACGCTTTAAAAGAGCTCACTGTTATTATTCATTTGAATCTCAACTCCAACCTGACTAACGAGCCTGCTTCGAACCCTGACCTTCAAACTAGCCCCAGTACCAACTAAAACCTGGACTTGGGGCCTGGGGTATAGCTCAGTGGTAGAAGGCATGCTTAGCATGCATGAGATCCTGGGGTCCATCCCCAATGCCAAAACAATAAAAATAAATACAAATCAACAAATATTCACCCCTAAATGCTAACCCTGTCCTTGAATTGGCATCTTCCTGGACTCCCAAAGGCTGACACTGGCCCCCACTCCACTCTGCCTCTCACCCCAGCTCCAGGTCCCTCAAAATCTCACCCACTCTGACCT
>PVJS01062415.1:0-10742 GCA_004027185.1 Glis glis | reverse complement strand
GGAGGCGGAGACCGGAGGATCCGGGTTAGCGGCCAGCCTCGGCTCTCTCGCTCTCTCTCCCTCTCTCTGTCTCTCTCTCTTTCTCTCTACTTAGTGAGGCCCTCCGCAACTCGTGAGACCCGGTTTCAAAATAAAAAGTATAAAAAATAGGGCCGGGGGCGTAGCGCGGAGGTAGAACGCCCCTGCATTCAATCCCCGGTACCGCAAAAAAAAAAAAAAAAAAAACCACACACACACTCTGGAACTCTCCTTCAACTCAGGGTCCTGATTTTCCAGCTCATTTCAAGGACAGAGGACAGAGGGTGGGAACTGCCCTCCACATTTTCATGCAAAACCAGGAGTCTACTCTTTTTTAGATTTCTTTTCCCTAACAGATATAACTTCTTAAAAGTTCCTCCTATTTTAAGCAAATTTTAGTGGGAAATATGTAAATGAAGGATAAAATGTCATTTTTATACATGGTTGGATTTTATGAAGCGCATATGAAAACTACAGATAATTTGTCATCAAATTTTATCTCAGTTGCCTTGAGCTTAATTTCCTTGAAGAGCATCCGCATGGAATCAAGCAAAAGATTACTGTTCCCAGAGAACCAAAGTAGAATCGAAATTCACCCTCCTTTTCTGAAAACCTTAGAGTTCAGAATTTGAACTTGTACTTGGAAAAAAAAAAATGAAAATCGGGGCTAAAAGATATGTTGAAAAGACCTATAGAATTCCTTCCCCATATATTCATTCTCTGCCCTGCACTTTTACAGACCAGCTAAAATAGGTTGAAGTGGGAAATGTTATCTGTAGAATTTGACAATGAAGTACAATTTCGCAGGAAAAGAATACAGGAGTCAGAATGTATCTGTCTTTAAGGGTCAGACTTCTAGTCATAACTTCTTGCTCATAAGGATACCTGCCCCAATTAAGACAGAATTCACTGTTAAAATAGTGTGCAGTTTGTTTATGTTGTTTTTGCTAGTTAGTAATATAAACTTGCCTTAGAAAGCCTCATTAACTTGATGATGTTCCTCTGAAGCTCTAGTTGAAGCGCCTCTTCCTGGGTGAGAATTACTTTTTGAAAGTATCCTATATCGTTGGAGAGGGTGGAGGCGGTCTTTAAGCTACTTCAAAGAGCAAACCCATTTTCCAAACTCAAAGCAACGTTTGTTTTCATGGATACCATGAGCTAATTACAAACATTTCCATCTCTTAATTAAAAATTAGGTCCATTAGTACCTCTAATTAGCAACAATTAGCCATTAAATTGTATTTACTGTAAAAGACCTGACACAGAGTTATAAGTGTTCCCATAAGCCACACATGAAAATCAGTTCCGTTTCTTTCCTCAAATACTGTGCACTTGCTTTGATTACAAAAGTGCATTTCTTTAAATGCACTAATTAATTGAATTTCTTCTTTTCAATGAGTTTTAATAAGGGAGAATTTGCTCTACTTATTCATTTCACTAATATTTGCAGACCCCCTATAGTACTACAAAGAACCAGGGCAAAGTGATATAGAATGCATTCTTTGTCCTCAAAGAATGAAGAATCTAGCAGAGGGGACAGGGTTCTAAAGAACTGTCACGTCACACAGCGTGTTACAGATATCAGAATAGTCGTCCGAGGAGCTGGGCTTTGTAGTTGGAATTTGTCCAAGGATTCGACACATAGGTTATGTGTGTGCTGAGCTATTATATTCCTGCTGGTGCATTTATATCGTTCACTAAATTATAAAAGTGGAGACTTTTTAAAAGAAAAAGATTTGTCCTGTGGGACTACAATTTTTATTGACTAATTCAAGTAACATATCTTAAAGGGAACTTAAGCAAATAGCTTCTCCTGATACATACACCTCATTTTTATTTACTCGAGTTTTTTCCCCAAGGGGGAGGGATAGGAGGGTGTACAATTGTATGCCTTATAATCCAGCAAGCATTTTCTGTAAAGGTCTAGATAGTAAATGTGGGGTTTTGTGGGCTCTGTGGACTATGTGGCAACTATACAAGTTTGCTCTTAGAGCAGGAAAAAGTATGCAATGAATGAGCATGGTTTTGTTCCATTCAAGTTTTATGTACAAACCAAGCAGCAAACTGGAATTGGTCTGCAGACTATAGTTTGCGCACTTCTACTCCTAATCAATGCATGCTCATAAGCATCCCCAATTAAATATGATCACTGACATTCTTTCTCTTTATACGTTTATTGGTGCAATGTAATTCTACATCATAGTGAGATTCAAGGTGATGCAAACATACATACACACATCACTTGGTGTATTTCCCTTTGTATACCCCACACACACCCTCCCTCCCTCCCCATGCATGTTAGTGATTTTGCTAGTGAAATCTTCTGGTATGGAGGTAAACTTATTTGAACTCTTCCCTTCCTCCGTCTTCATTTCCCCCCTCCCCCTTTTCTTCCCTAATCCCCTTCCAGTTTTTCTACTCTTTTCTCTCCTTTGACTGAAGTCCCTTTTGCTTCCTATTTTTGTTCTAGCTCCCACATATGAGAGAAAACATATGACCCTTGACTTTCTAAGACTGGCTGATCTCACTTAGCATAATATTCTCTAGTTTCATCCATTTTGCTGCAAATGACATAATTTTGCTCTTCTTGATGGCTGAGTAAAATCCCATCATGTGTATACACCATATTTTCATTATCCATTCATCTGTTGATGAACTCCTAGATTAGGTCCAATTTTTGGCAATTGTATTATTTTTGAACACTGTTACACAGTGTTTTTCTTGCATATAGCTTCTTTTTTTGTTGACATTCTTTATAAAATATTTGAAGTGCCTTTCTTTAAAATGATCATGTTTGTGCTTTCTTAATTTTACAAAAGGCAGAGGAAATGTGAAAATTCAAAGGTAGTAAGGATTGAGATGGGGGTAGAAAAAGAAATTCCTTAGTGTTCTAGCTTATATGACATAAGACTAGAGTCTTGATGTGTTAAAACCCTCTAAGTACATTTTTTTTACTTTCACGTTCTCATCAAATGTAGGTTCTTCTAGGTCTTATCTCCATGTACCAGCAAGAAGGGATCATCCTCTAGGAAAATCAAATATATACTCTGTTTAATGTCCTCTTAATGAGCTTTAGAATACTGTACTGTTAGAAATTCAGAGAAAAGGGGAGAAATACATCACCTCAAAGGATTTGTATGCAGTAAGAGGATATTTTACATCTTGGTCACACCCCCTGGGGTGGTCTTCTTGTTGCTGTTGATGTTGATGATGTCGACCACAGTTACTCTTGCTGTACCAATATGAGCACTTCCATTTCCTCTGGGTAGCTGCTACGCTGAGTACTGGATTCTACTTTGCATTCACTCTGCAGGTGAAGGGATGCTTTTCTGGTCTTGTCTGAAAACCATACGCTGCACAGGGAAAGCCTGGGATGGCTGGAGATTTGGCTGCCCTCTGTGGCCAGGTCAAAGCAAAACACCACTTGCTGGTGCGGCACACACATCCCTTGGAAAAGCAGCATCCCCAGATGCTGTCTCAGCAGTAGAACCCTACACAGAGTGGTAGTGATGGCCTGAGAGCACACCATAGCAGCGGCACCTGGTGTCACTTTGTACCTTAGTCATCTGCAAAAGGGCAGAGCCGACATAATAGGCAACAGAGGAAGAGAGTGATTTCAAGGCAACGGTAGATTCTTCTTGCATGCGCACAAATCAGGACATCTGGTCCTGAGAGCACACAGTCCCCTTTTTAATCAGCAGCACAAAGTGGGCTGAGGCTCCTGTCAGAGAATCCGACCGTGAATTGACTATGATTCAGCACTCGCCGGAGGCATGCTTGGGACTTCTGACGCTGCCTAACAGACATGTTAACATTTCTCTAGACTATGTTAAATTAGTTTATCAGAAAGTAAAAACGCCTGAACCATGTGATTGCATGTCCCTGTTGCAATGTTGTAATGCCTTAACCTCTTCTTTCTTAGAGGAGTGATCTAAGAAACATTGGCAAACATTGAAAAATCCTTCCTAGCTTTTCTGAGATGACCAGTCCATTATTTTACCCAGTGTCGCTTATATAAAGAAGCACATGATGACTTGCTTGGCGAGTTCAGTGCCTCAGCACACACGAATGGGTACACTTCTTCTGAATTAACAATGCGAAACAAAGAACTCAATCTACTTCCCTTTTGTCTTGGTTATCAGGACAATTGGAATTAGATGGGATACATTGCATGTGAGCTCTATGGCTCACAACAGTGTGTTGATGTGCTGTGATTTGAGTTGTGCTTTTTAATATAGTGTTTGATTTCATAAGCTCCTAGTAAAAAAAATAAATAAATAAATGACAAAATCCCAGTAGATTCAGGGAAGTCTGTGGGCTATAAAGTCTTCGTGGAAAGACAGCATGAAAGATGATTTTGATTATGTGTTGATCTTATCTAAAAATTCGCCAGCAGGTGCCATTTTTATTCATTCACATACATGCAGCTCTAACTAGGAAGATGCATGGTATAAAAAGTAGACATGGCTTTAAGAGGCAGGAGGTTGCATGACTTCCTGCTCCCACAATTTAATAATTATTTAACAATGAAAGTTCTTTCAAGTCGGGCATGGTGGCGCACCCTTGTAATCCCAGTACTTTGGGAGGTGGAGACCGGAGGATGCGTGCGCATGCTCGCTCTCTCTCTCTCTCTCTCTCCCTGTCTCTCTCTCTCTGTACTTAGTGAGGCCCTCCGCAACTTCATGAGACCCGGTTTCAAAATAAAGTATAAAAAATATGGCCAGGGGTGTAGCGCGGAGGTAGAACGCCCCTGCGTTCAATCCCCGGTACCGCAAAAAAAAAAAAAGAAAGTTCCTTCAGTTCCTGAAGCTTGCTTTTTCCTCTCCTAAAGTATAGATAATAAGGACATTAGCACCTCTTTATCTGTACAGAACAAATAATATGAGGATCAATTGAAATTACAGCCAAAGTACCAGGAAGTACCGGAAGAAATATTAACTAATGAAGGCTTCCTTTCTCCGCATTCAGGAAAGTGTGTTAGGGCTTTTTTTTAAGTACTATTAGCCTCACATTAGCTATGATAGATCAAAACTTTAGAACAAAGTGGTGTTTTAAAATAGTTTGTAAACCTAAGATCTGAAAACAGGTGAGATATTAAAGGAGAACATTCATAGCTTGCCTAATGGCTGAACTCTTACGATTATGTTAGCTGAATTAGTGTAATAAATTATAAATATTTTATGACAATGTGAAAAATAATATTCATAATGCACAGTGAAAAAAGGCAACACAAATGAAAAATCAGTGTGGTTTTAAGTCCTAAAACATGCCCATGGAAAGAGTCTAGAAAAGAAATACATAAAATGATATATGTATATATGTGTGTATGTTTTGAATTTCTAATTTTCTAGACCTTTTGAAATGTTGCTCTGCAAGTTATATAGTTTACCAAAATTTTAGTAGCTGTATTTGAATATATGTAATTTTGGGGAGACACATATATTAGAAACATGACTTTATTAATGTGAAGATGAAATAACAGTGGTCATGATGATGGAGATGATTATGTTGGTGACAGAGACGGCAATGATGAACTCTGAATATTTCCCCACATCTCAATATTGCGGCATTTGAGGCAGAATTTTATTTATTTATTCATTCACTCTGTGTGTGTGTGTGGGGGGGATCAAACTCAGGGTGTTGTACATGCCTGACAAACACTTAACCCCTGAGCTACATTCCAGCCCGAAGCAGAATTTTTAAAACATCAGATCTCTTTATAGAAATGACTTGGAGCTTTTGAGTGAGTTTGTAGTCTAAAGGTCTTGCTAAATTTTATGTGAATTCATTATCCAGAAGGTCACCATCTCAACAACCAATTGACTGATGCTTTTACTATTTTTCATATTGAAATCAAATGTCAAATGATATATTCTGTTCCTTGCATCCAGCACTTAAAACAACCTACAATCTTCCCACTTTATTTGATATGAGACTTCCAGTCCCTTGTAGTTTATGGAATTGACATGATGCATTTTAAATTGGAACCATACATAATACATTTTAAATTACATATTGATATTAAGTCTAACTTTCAGAAGAGGTATACATTGTTATTATATAAAATTTTTTTCTGTTTTCTGCCTAAGACAAAATCTCTCTTGCTATTGGGCACAATTCATTTCCCTAAGCTATAATCACAAAATATTTATACCTACACAAATCAATCATTTTAAAATCCATTTGCCTCCCAAGATTTTGCTTGTTCTTCCTTCTTTTCTATGACTAAGTTTAATTCATTTTGATAATGTGGAAAATATCACAAGTTGCACATTTCTTATCAAGTCAGGCCTTTTGCCCTTGTCCTGATCATGTACTTTTTTGCATTCATTATGAATTTCCTTTGATTAAGTATTGCTGGAAAAGCTATCAGCTCACTGACATTGATACCAAAGCTATAATAACTTCTCATCAAGTATCTTTACAAGTGGAAATAAAAAAATTGAAAAGATTTTAAACCAGTTGTGTCCTTTGTTTACATGAAATGGACCTATTACAGTTGGTGGCAAAACAGCATTGGTTCAGAATGGTGGACTGCAGGCCCCTACAAGGCATACATTAATTGCTTTCCCTGCCTATGCTGAGTCCTGCAGTCTACCCAAGAGACTCAGATCTGGGAAAGATCAGGACTGCAGATTCAGGAAATGTGAATTTCATTCATAAATGAACAGCTACTTCAGCAAATGAAATATGCAGTGTTGGTAATAACCATTGAGATATTTGAGATACTTGTTCCAGAAAGTTCTCTCCTACAAACCAAAGAAGCCCAGAGGCCAACTAGATGCGCAGAATTAGATTTACTAGCTTGCTGAATAGAGGGAGAAGGGTGTATCAGGTGACCCCTGGAGGACCTTAGAAGAGGAAGCTTGGTTCTTATTATGAGACATGAGTTTGTGCCACGTGACTCTGGGAAGGGCTTAAGGAAGTAACAATATATACTATATTGGGTGCTTTCAGGAAGTGAAGGGTGATTGAATGGTTGTGTGCCTTAACAAATGTTATCCAGAAGAGGGACTAAGCAGGGCTAGAGTAATTGTTGGCAAAGGGACAGAGGTCATTGACGTTAGACAGAAAAGGGAGTTGTTCAGTTCTTTTTAGGTTTGCAGAAAGTCTTGGTTTTTTTTATTCACCACAGTTATCAAGTGGCCTTGTCTAATAATTGTTGTTAATCTTTGAAAATTGCTTAATTGGGAATATCATGACCTTGTAAATAGCTACCAGCTAATTAAAGGTTATTTGAAAAGTTCCCATGAGTTCTTTCTTTATCTCTAAGACAATTATAATATTGCCTGAGAAAAATATAACAAAACACTGAATGGCCTTGGTAACATATAGATATGAACATAAAACAGGCCAAAGTAGTTTTTTATTCATTGCATACATTGAGCATATATGGAGGTACTGGGAATGCAAAGATGAATTCACATACCCAAAGAACACTGGGTTCTAGGTGCTACTCTTAGTACTTTATGTGAATTGATTTGTAACACGTGATTGACACAGTCATTCTATAAGGGAGTTTCTGTGCCCTCTACAAATTGGTTCTCTATAAACTCAGCTGGACCCTCACTCATATTTGTATTCCTTTGGCTGTTTTAAACTTTTTGACCTTTTCAAGTTCCAAACACAAGTCCTACCATTTTTACTCAGAAAATGACTGTCTCCTCCCTTATAGGAAGATGAATACCACATGTGATTGGATCTTTAAATAGTTTCTTTTCACTCCCAATGTCTGTTTTTCCATCTTCCTCTCTTCCTATCTTTCTATTTTGTCAGGCCTTGGCCCTTTTTGGTCAATGCTAGCCCTTCCTTCTGTGTTCTTGATTTCATCTGTCTTGACCTGTTTTAATGGTCTTACAGCATTAAGTAGTGTCTATGCCACAGTATTTACTCTTCAATATATACTTATACTTTTCAATATATACTTATTCATTGGTGACTTTTCCTCTACTGAATAAAATGTGTACAGTCTATCTCAAATATTTCAGGTTGCTGTTCTTAGTATACTTTACATTGCTTTATTCTATTCCTCAATGACATCATCTGATCCTCTCATTTTAACTATCACATAGCTGACTTCCAAACTAATATTTCTAATCATTTCCCCTGTTTCAATTTCCATGCTGGTGTTTCCAACTACTTCCTAGATGTGTGACATCCATTCCTGCCACGCTTAGCTGGCCCATTGGTAATTCAAACTTCGTATCTCAATCGCAATCTCATAATCTTTCCTCTGATTCACTTTCTTCTACAGACTTTCCTAGAATTCAACCTCTATATGTGTGAATTTTCTAAGCCAACTTTTTAAAGTTGAGAGTAGCTATCTGTTCAGGATTGTTAGGGTCTCTGGAAGTGACTTGGAGCATAGCTCTTGTTTGTGGATGAGAACCATACGATTTAACATTCAACTGAGCTTGGAGGAGGATGGACAATCTCATAAATCGGCGAGCCATTTTTCTTCCAGTCAAGTATGCTTAAAGCCTCAGAAACATTTTGGAGCATTTTATCCCACATGCAATACTCATTTTTTTTATGTAGATTCCACTTTCACAAATACTTTGAATCTGTTTAACCCATTCCATTCTATCCCGCTGGTCCCGGCTGGATCTTTGTACCTTTTATTTTATTATTGCAATGTTTTTATAATGTCAACACCTGGCCCTTCTCTTGCTTATTCAATGCTTTACACAAGTTCCTGCATAATACACAAAGTGCTGTGTACATATATGTTTTAACACATTGCACTTCACTATGATGTATAATTGCGTTGAACCAATAAAATAACTTAAAAAGCAAACAAAAACCAAATTTCTGCCTAAAATTAAAAGTTATTATTAATTTTTTGGTGCTACTGGAGATTAAACCCAGGGGCATTCTAACTCTGAGCTACACCCCCAGCCCAATTTTATTTTTATTTTGAAACAGGGTCTTGCTAGGTTGATGAGAGTCTCACTTCTTGCTGAGGCTGTCCTCCAGCTGCAACCCTCCTGCCTCCACCTTCCAATTACTCGGATTACAGGTGTGTACCACCAACCCACTGAGGTCAACACTTTAAGTCTTATGTGTAAGGATAGGGTCTTAATATAACATTGATAACACTGGGACTTACCTGAGCAGACAACTATTTCTACTATCTAATTTTTGTATACAGATCAGATTCCTGGCTCTAAAGTTATCTTTTCTAATAGCAGCCTTCAAACTTTCAGTATATATCAGAAATGTATATGGTTAGTTTATAGAGATTGTTCTCTGGTGAAGTACGTATTAAGACTGTCATGCTAGAGAAACACAGTCTATAGTGTGATTGCCCTTCAACCCTATATCTAATCATTTTAGAGCAGATCTAAAATTATCCTCAGAAGAATATTGTTCTTCCTGCAGCTAATCTCCAAATAAAAGGATGTATATGTTGGAGAGTGTCAGTAGGTTCTCTTAAATTTTTAGCATCGTCCCTTTGAGACTCTTTCTCTCTCCAGTACCAAATCCAGCTGATGGTGAAAATGCATGGGCATATGTAGCCAGCAGCAAAGAGAGCAGCATTCTAAGTACTTGTCAAGAAGTAGAACAATTCCAAAGTCTCTGCTACTCTCCTACCTTTCAGACCCTGGGCTAGGGGAAATAATATTTGGGAGGAATATGTGGTTATTATGCAGTAGATCTACTCGCCTTGGATATGCTAGATTATATCATCCAGAAGGCTTTTTTACCTGGATGACTGTATCCCACTGGCCCCCGGAAAACTAGCTTTTCATAAAGTATGCCTTGGCACCGAGCCATTCTGTTATTTTGAAGGACACTATGATGCATCACCTTGGAAACTTGCTCTGCTTACTTTAAGGCTGTTGTTCATGATATTGCAGTGTCTGCTTCCTTCAGGTTCCCGGGAGAAACATCTCTCTTGCCTCCCTATTGGGAATCATTGTTCTCCATAGCGGTTTATTTTCTTACCTAGTGGACACAGTGACTCGTGTAATTCATGGCTAACTAACTCTGATAGAGCGTTAATGGCATTTATTTGATTAGCCCTCTTGCTCACTTCATCGTACTTTCTCTCCCTTTGCCTCATTTTTTCTCACTTACTTGACACCGCAATATTTCATACACCTTTGGAAGCTGCCTTAAATTCTTTTGGAGAGCAGGGCGAGTAATAATTAAATAAATGTTGGAAATAGTGACTCCTTGATGTGTCCTTTTTTTTTCCCCAGTCAAGAACCACAATTCAAAGGCTACAAGAATGAAGAAGGACTCATCTGTCTTGTGATGGAGGGCCGAACAGCATCCCCCTTGAGCTACTTTCCGGGCTGTTTTTCTTCCTGTCACCCTGTATGACTCTGTGTTTTCATGGGTCATGGTTCTTGGTAGGCCATGTTTTCTGGGAGCACTTTCTTTCCTGCCTTGGCTTATGCTGACACTACCTGGAATGTGTCCCCTGCGGCACCTGCAGCCTCTCCATCTCCAGCTGTCTATCACTTCCAGGAATCTCTTTCTGATTTGCACAGTCCAATGCGATGTCACTTTATTTGGAAAATTCTCAGAGCCCTCTGGTGTGCTCCTTCTGATATGAGATACTTGTACATACCCCGCCAACTTCCCCATCTTTTAGTTTGTAGGTTCCTAGAGGTTTTGGGGGAGTCTGTACTATTATTTTTATCCCTTGTACTCCAAGCTCAAAAAATGTGTGTGTGTGTGTGTGTGTGTGTGTGTGTGTGTGTGTGTGTGTGTGT
>PVJS01062414.1:0-10742 GCA_004027185.1 Glis glis | reverse complement strand
ATGGCCATTCTTCCAAAAGTGCTCTACAGATTCAATGCAATACCCATTAAATTACCAAACTCATTCTTCACTGACAGAAAAATTTCTCCTTAAATTCATTTGGAACAACAAAAAACCCAGAATAGCCAAAGTAGTTCTCAGCAACAAGAACCATGCAGGAGGTATCACAATACCTGACTTCAAACTATACTACAAATCCATAGTAATAAAAACAGCATGGTATTGGCACAAATGCAGACACATAGACCAATGGAGGAGAATAGAAGACTCTGAAACAAACCCATACACCAACAGCCAATTGATTTTTGACAAAGGGGCTAAAGTATCCATTGGAAAAATGATAGCCTCTTCAACAAATGGTGCTTGCAAAACTGGCTAACCATATGCAGAAAAATAGAAATATACCCCACTTTCTCACCTTATGCAAGAGTCAATTCAAGATGGATCAAAGACGTAGAAATCAGACCAGAGACCTTGCAGCTACTCAAAGAGGGCATAGGCCCAACACTTCAACATATAGGCACAGGTAAAGACTTCCTCAACAAGACCCCAAAGGCACAGGAAACTAAAATGAGGATCAATACGTGGGATTGCATTAAACTAAAGAGCTTTTGTGCAGCAAAGGAAACAATCAAGAACCTCAACAGAGAGCTGACAGAATGGGAGAAGATTTTTGCCAGTTACTTCTCTGATAGAGGACTCATATCTAGAATACACAGAGAACTTTAAAAAATCACCACTAAAAAAATATCCAATCAAAATATGGGCAATTGAACTAAATAGACACTTCAAAGAAGAAGAAATACAAATGGCCCATAAATGTATGAAAAAATGTTCAACATCAATAGCAATCAGAGAGATGCAAAACTATCCTGAGATTTCACCTAACCCCAAGTAGAATGGCAATCATTAAAAACACAAACAACAAGTGCTGGCGAGGATGTGGAGAAGCAGAAACTCTAATACACTGTTGGTGGGTTCGCAAATTAGTGCAACCACTTTGGAAAACAGTATGGAGGATGCTCAGAAGAATGGGAATGAACCTACCATATGACCCAGCAATACCACTTCTAGGCATCTACCCAAAAGAACTGAAACCAAACTACCAGACAAATGCATGTGTATCTATGTTTATAGCTGCACAATTCACAATTGCCAAACTTTGGAACCAGCCAAGGTGTCCATCGACAGACAAGTGGGTAACAAAACTATGGGATATGTACACAATGGAATTTTATTCAGCCATAAAGAACAAAATTACAACATTTGCAGGGAAATGGAGGGCACTGGAGAACTTTATGCTAAGTGAGATTAGTAAATCACAAACAGGGAAAAGTCAGATGTTCTCCCTAATATGTGGAAACTAGGGAGAATGGGACTTAGAAGGGGCTCCAGACAAAGGAGAAAACTTTATTTGAGCAAAGAAGGTGATCTATCTGAGGGAGATGGGAGAGGGGAGAGGGAAATACACTAATGCACATGATATGTGTAAACAAACTTATGAGAGCCGATCACCATGCTGAACATGGAAAGCAGAGAAGGGGGAGAGAAAGTGGTGGTATTTGAGGGAGGGCTAAATGAGCAATGTGTGTATGCATGCTTCTGATACACTGACACTTACCAAAATGTATAACTATAATGCACCAATAAATGTACTAAAAATTTTTTTAAATTTTTTTAAAAATTAAAAAATTAATATAGGGCCTACTGCTGCAGCAACTAGGGTGGTCAGCCATTGTGACCATGAATACAGCAATCGAAACCAGTTTTAAGGCGAGTCATGATGGTATTTTTCTCTTTCCTTAAGGCTAGTTCTTACTGCAGCTAAGGTCTCCCTAATGACTCTGGACTTATTAGCATAAAAGCAACATGCTTCCCCCAAAGCCATACATAACCCTCCCTGTTCCATAAATAGTAGATCCAACCCTCTTTTATTTTGTAAGACTACCTCAGCCAGTGAATCAACTTCTTCTTCCAACTGGGCTATGGAATTTTGTAAATCCTCTATGTCTATGTCTACATCTATCTGCACACTTAATTCCTTGAAGTTCTTATCCCCCACTATCAGAGCGGAGGTTCCTAGAGCAGCCAATCCAGCTCTTTCTTCTCCAACCAGCAAAGGGAGTAGAATTGGAACTGCTTGGCATACTCTTGGACTGGCATTTTTTTCAAGATATTTCTGTACTTCCTTCCCTCCATAGAAATAGACTTGATGGAGGCACATGGACCAGCACACAAAGATGTGTTTCCAATTGGAGCTGGTCTGAGGGAACACATTTTGTAAGCCCATTCATACATGCCAACTAAGTATGCTCAGGGCCTCTACAAAAAGTCCTCCCTGTGGAGAATTGGTCTATTGTAGTGACATCTAAACAGACACTCTCATAAGGAGAGCCTTTAATTCATGCCTAGGGGACACGAGACAGGAGCCTTGGCCTTGTAAATCACCCAAAGTGAGCTTTGGCAGATTCCATTCACAGTTGTTTGCTTTATTGCTTTTAATGGACTGATTTGATACCACCCCTACATAGTAAGGAGGGTATGGGCTTAAACAAAGCCAACAGTCCTTTCTTTTTTCTGGGTCAGAGGCATTTACCCAACTATGGACCCTTGTTATCAATTTGATTATTGGAGAGATATTTTTAGAGTTGGGGGTCTCTAGAGGGGGCTGATATATAGCCAGTGGGGTTGGCTGGGCCCACAACCCCAGGATTGATGGGGTGGTCTGTGGGACACTCATCTTGTGAACCTCAGGACCAATTGTTGTCTGAATCTGGGGTCTCCTGGGTATTGGCAGGTATCGACCACTGTTTGGTCCTATGGGGTGGGGTCTCAGGGAGAGTTTTTGCTGTGTGTGAACTCATCTCCAGGATCCCTTCCATGGGCATTGAGCCTCATTCCCCATGTCCTGCCTGAGGTCCAGTACTTATCACCAACTGTAGTCCAGGTTAGAACTGTGATTGTTAGAGGATTACAGTTTCCTCTCAGGCCCCCATAACAAAGTGTTGGTGGGGTGCCTCGTTCTACTCTTATAAGAGTAGAATGTTTTTTGGGGAGTCTCAGTTTCACATTCCCACTTACCACAGTAGTATTCCCCTTTTATATTACATTCAACTTTCCCACCTTATGGGAAGACAGAATTGTACCTTCTGTTTGTTTTCTATTTTGTTGGATCCACATCCTATGAATTTAATTCTAGAATCTCCCCACACTAGTGGTCTTGAGGCTATTAGTGAACATAGGTCTATTCTGAAGACAGGCTATCTGTTACTATTTGAGAAATAACCTTTTCTCCCCCTGGCTTTTTAATCTCCCAAATCCATCTTGGGAGCTCCCTGAATCCTGACCCCATAATCAGACCAACAAGGCTTAGTCCTCCTATAAAAGATTAGGAGCACACAAGCTTTACTCTCAAAGAGTGCCCTGGATCACAGCAGGCCTTCCATTTACCTTCTGGCTCTCCTTCTTTTTTCTCAAATGGCTTTACCTGGGACCAATGTATCCAACTGTCTTTTCCTGCTACCTTGACTGCTGCAGGGGTACTAAGGATGATTTGAAAGGGGCCTGTAAAGCTTGGAGGGAATGTAGAAGGTTATGACTTGAGAGCTACGTGAGTTCATGGTCAGCTACCTGGGGTAACAAAGGAGGGGGACAACCATACAGAATTTCAAATGGAGAGAACCCTTGCACATATGGGGTGCACCTGACCCGTAGGAGAGCCATAGGAAGGAGGGTCACCCAGTCACCGCCCAGCTCTGCTATATACTTTGTGAGAATCTCCTTTAAAGTTCTATTCATTCTTTCCACCTGTCATGAACTCTGTGGCCTATAGGCACAGTGCAGCTTCCAGGATATTCCCAGGAATCTAGACACATCTTTTGTGATCTTAGCCATGAAGGCTGGGCCATTATCAGACCCCACTGCTATTGGGAGGCCAAATATGGGGATAATGTGCTCCAAAAGCCTTTTTACTACTATTCATGCTGTCTCCCCTTTGCTGGGAATGCTTCGACCCAACCAGAGAAAGTGTCCACTAAAACTAGGAGGTAATGGAATCTGTGCTTTCCAGGTTTTACCTCCTTGAAATCTATCACCCAGAAGTGACCAGGGGAGGTGCCTCAAGCAGTCTCTCCTCTCCATCCCTGTTTTTTCCCCAAGTTTACCTGTCAATACCTGTTGACAGGTGGGACAGCTGCTTACAGCTCATTGGGCAAGTTTGGCCAATGATGGGATATGGTACACCTTGTTGAGCAATTGATATAGCTTGGTCTTCCTGAGATGAGTATTGAGATGGGTCTTGTGGACTAGCTCTCTTCCCAAGGTGACAAGAATTGCAATTTTTCCTTCCCGCAACACCCTCCACCCAGAGGGGAGAATCGTATGTTCACGTAGTTTATTTCTCCACTGTTATAGTGGGGGCTTTATGGGAGCTCTAGAAGAGGGGCTATCACCCCCATGGTTGTGGGTTTTTCTGCAGGCACAGTCCCATCCTTCACTGCCCTCTTGGCTGCTTGGTCTGTGACCCAATTTTCTCTAGCCTCAGGGAAGTCATCGTTCCTGTGCCTTGGCCAGTGGATGATGGCCACCTTCTTTGGCATCCATAGGGCTTCAAGGAGTGCTAGGATTTCAGGGGTGTTTTTTTAATCTGCTTTCCTGCTGAGGTCATTAGGCCTCTTTCTTTGTATATGGCTCTGGGTAAATGGACAGTGACAAAGGCATACCTGCTATCTGTATATACATTCACAGTCTTTCCTTCAGCCAGTCAGTGCCTGCATCAGAGCGATGAGCTCAGCTTTTTGGACAGATGTCCCTTGGTCTAAAGTCTGTGTCCACTGCTTCTCAGAGGGACTGACCACTGCCACTCCAGTGTATCAGATTCCATCTTCCATGAAGCTGCCCCCATCTGTGAAGAGGATCTCTTCCGCATCCTGGATGGGAACATCGGTGAGATCAAGTCTACTCCCCTGAGGGCTTCCAAAACATCATGGCAGTTGTAAGTCACAGCTATTCCCTCATCACTCTCTGGCAACAAAGTGGCTGTATTGACAGCTCCAGTCTGGATAAACCTCAGCCTTGGCTGGTCCAACAGCTGTACCTGTAACTGAGTCACTTGAGAATTGGATAGCCACTTGTCAGGGGGTGCCTGCAACAGAGTCTCTATGGAGCAAGGAGCATATAGGACAAGATCCTGCCCCAGGGTGAGTTTGTCTGCTTCCTTGACCAGGGAGGAGGTGGCTGCAATAGCTCGCAGGCAGGCTGGACACCCAGATGCTACAGGGTCATCTTTTTGAGAGATATGCCACCGGGTGCTTCCAGGGGCCCAGCATCTGAGTGAACACCCCCTTTGTCACTCCATTTTTCTCTGCCACATACAATTGGAATGGTTTTTGGAGGTCAGGGAGAGCCAATGCTGGGGCTGATACCAGAGCTCATTTTAGGGCATCAAAGGCCTGTTGCTTCTGTTCCCCCCACAGCAGGGGAACATCTCCTCCAGCTGTGGCTGAGTACAGTGGCTTTGCAATCTCTGTGGATCCCAGAATCCATAGCCTACAAAAACCGGCTGCCCCAAGAAACTCCCTGACCTGCTGTTTGTTTGTAGGCTGAAGAACTTGGAGTATGGCCTCTATTCACCCTCTTGAGAGAGTTCATTGGCCCTGAGAAAGTTTGTAGCCCAGATACATAACCTGTTGAGAGCACAACTGGGCCTTTTTGGCTGAAATTCAGTACCCCAGTTTTTCTAGCTCCTTCAGGAGATCTAGAGTCCCCTTCTTGCACTCCTCCAAGGTCTTAGTGGCCAGCAAGAGATCATCCACATATTGGAGCAATGTAAGATTGGTGTGGGTGATCTTGAAGTTGCCCAAATCTTGGCTTAGGCCTCATTATATAGGGTTGGGGAGTTTTTGAACCCCTGGGGTAGCCTTGTTCATGTCAACTGACCTGTAGTTCCATCCTCTGTGTCCATCCACTTGAAGGCAAAAATAGGTTTACTTACCAGGGTGATAGGTAGGCTGAAGTGTCCTTGAGGTCAAGTACTGAATAGAAGGTTTTGTCTGGTGGAAGACAACTGAGCAAAGTATAAGGGTTTGGGACAGTCAGGTGGATGGTCTCCACCTGCTTGTTTACCTCTCGGAGATCTTGTACAGGTTGATCGTCCCTGGTTCTGGCCTTTCTGATAGGTAGCAGCAAGGTGTTCCACAGGGTCTGACAGGGAATGAGTATTCCTTCATCCTTGAGTTTCCAGATGTTGTGAGTGATTCCTTGGTGACCCTCTAGACTGAGAGGGTATTGCTTGACACATACAGGTACTGCAGAACTAAGGAGCTAGATAATTATGGGTGGATGATGTTTTGCCACACCTGGGGGATTTGTCTCTGCCCAGACCCCCAGTGAAGCCACCTTGCAGTATTTCAGGAAGTCCAGAGAGGGAGTGTTAAGAATGTTAATGGATTCTGGCATTAAGAGGTACTCTTCTCCTATGGGGTGGGTGACCATGAGTCTAATTGGGGCCTTCCCTGCCAGAGTTAGTGGAGTTGCATTTCCCTGGGACACTATAGTAGCTTGCAATTTTTGAAGCAAATCTCCTCCCAACAAGGGAAAAAGGAAGTCCAGTATAACAAGGAAGGAGTGTGTCACAATCCCCTTTCTGAGGTCTGAGATTTTGGAGGTGGCCCATGGATAATATTCAATCTTTCCCATTGCTCCCTGGATCTGAAGCTTTTCCTTAGACAGTGGCTCCTTGGGTTTCTTTAGGACTGAGAAAGCAGTTCCAGTGTCCAATAGGAACTTAACAGGTTCCCTCCTACCTTTAATGTCACCATAGGCTCTTGAGGCTTCTGAGCCTCAGCCCCGTCATTCTGTGAAGTTCAGGATTGTGAGCTTTCTCCTAGGGCATTCTCTTTTCCAATGCCCTATCTCCATGCAATAAGCACATTGGTTTTTACCCAGGGAAGGTCTTGCTCCGCAGATCTTTTGTCACTCAGTGTGAGGCCCAGGGTTGGTGACTGCAACTGCTGCAATGACAGTTTGCTTTATTTTCCTATTCTACTTTGATCTTCTCCTTCACTGCCCCTATTCTGAAACACCTTTTGGGTTCAGATATGACCTTTCCCTCAAATCCCTAATTTTTGAAGCTTTTTCCTAATATCCGGGGAAAATGGGGGTTGAATGCAATCTTAATTATTCATCTATTTTCCCAAGCTTCCAGATCTAAAGGGGTGTAGGTCCAATAGGCTTCCATCAGCCTCTCTAGGAAAGCTGATGGGGATTCCTTCTCATCCTGAATTATTTCATTTACCTTGGCCATGTTGGTAGGCTTCCTGCCTGCAGCTCTTACCCCACTGAGCAGAGCTTTGCAGTACCTGGCTATCACCTCCTTACCTGACTTGGAGTTATAATTCCAATTTGGATGAGTTTGTGGCATCACCCTCTCCACACAGACAGGGTCAGTAGTGGGAGTCCTATCTTGGCCCAAAACAGTACAACATGCCTCTTGTTGGATTTGCTCATGCTCTTCAGAGGTAAAAAGGATGTGTAAAACCAGTTGACAGTCATCCCAAGTGAGTTGGTAAGTAAAGTAAATGGTTTCAAGGAGATAAACAAGTGCCTGAGGTTTCTCAGAGAATGGGGGGTTTTGCAGTTATAAAGGTCAGTAGTAAAAAATGGGGTGTAGATGAGATGATTCTGGGTCTGGTCATTGCTCATACCTGGTACCAGTTGGAGGGGAAGGAGGGAGGGCGTATTAGAAGGCTGAGTGGCAGCAGCAGTGACAAGCAAGGTGGGGTCAGACTGACCATAAGAGGATCCTGAATGGGTGTGGGAGGGGCTAAGCAGAGACTGGGAAGAGGACGGTAAAGGGGGAGGAGAGGCAGTAAGAGCAGAAGAATAGTGAGTGGAAGAACAAAGGGGGAATCAAGCAGATCTGGGCAGTGTTTCTGGAAGGTGGCCGGCTTTGTATCAGCATCTCTAGACTTCTTTCCTTTTACCTGTTGGGATTGGATAGCAAGATAGAAATGCAACCTAGCTTTTTCACACATGAAGGAGGGTCTGTGGCTAAATCTATCCAAGTATTGATGTAGGGGATTTGTTCAGGATGACCAGGCTTGGAAAAGATTGGGTAAGAGAAAAGAGCCTACAGTCAGCCAACCTGTGCCAAAAGGGGGCCACTCCAGCTCACACAGAGTTCACACTTGTCTCTTTGACACTGTATACCCATTGCAATGAGCTCATTTCTGAAACTCAGAAAAATGTGATAGCAAGACTTCCAAAGGAGTTAGAGGAGAAGATGCCTGACCCATGTTGGAAATGGTGTTTCCTTTTCTTTTTTATCCCAGTAGTGGGAACTCAGGGACTGAGGGTTGACCTAGGTCCAAGCCCTCTAGGAGGAGTTTCCCGACAGCTACTTGCTCCTGCAAGCCAAGTCAGTGTTCAGCCTCCACAGCCAAAGTGGATAAAGGTTTTCCCCCATCCCTTTGAGCTACTTCAACCAGGAAGGGAGCACCATGGGAATCCCCCCATTACTTCCCCCTCTGACCTTGGGGTGGGGGTATATCTGTTAAAATGAATCCACAAAGGTTAGTTACAGTTCTTAAAACCCTGGCATGAAGCCCTTTCCTCTCCTGTCCACCAGTAAGAAACTAGAGTTGTAGCATAAAAGATGCCAATGAAAAAGAGACAAATCGCAATGTAACAAACCAAAAGCAGAACGCTTTCAGCCCTAGTCCAATCAGGGGGGTTATAGCCCCCAAACCCACTGAGAAAATGAAAATCACAATAAAAAACATAACAAGAATCCAAATGTTAGTGCACCATCCAAGGGTTAGAGAAGTGGCACCCATGGGAACAAAAGAACAATTGCCTAAAACAGAAAGAACCACCATGTATGAGAACATGGAGTAAACAACAAGGAAAACTACAAATACTAAAACTAATCAAAAAAACCCCAGGAATCAGAACTGGAACCTACAAGCCTGGGGATGTCTCCTGAGCCCCTGGAGATCAAAGTTAGTGACTGGGTCCAGTCAACCTCAGTATCCCCAGAGAAAAGTCACAACTCACCAGAACCTATCCCTCCAGAGGGTACCAGATGCTTCTTGCCAAATGTTGACCAGTTAAGTGGAGACAGGCTGCCACTGACTGGCTACTGGGGTGGAGGAACATCCCCTCAGCAGCCACCCCCTGGAAGCTCTACAATGCTGGCCATCCCACTCTGGGCCGCAGCCCAAACACTGAGTGTGGTCTGAATCTCGCTGGGGCCACCAGATGTAAAACCATGTGAAGAACTAAAGATTCATGACCACTTATCTCAATTAAGGTCAAGAAGCCTTTATTCAGCCAGTGGCTACCACTCCCTACAAAGGCAGAAATGGTAGCCCTTCTGTATTGGATAGGGTTCACTAGATTAACAGAATTCACAGAATGAGTATATTTGAAAAGGATTTATCAGATGGGCATACAGTTTGAAGCAATGTAGTCCCAGGTTCTGACTGCACGTGGAGAGTCAGAGGAACCAGTAGCTGGTCAAACAATCTAAGAGCGGAGTCTTAGGATCAGAGCAACCACTAATTCAGTCCCAGTCCAAGACATGAAGATCAGGAAGCTCTTTGGAGAAACGATGGTAAAGTTTCAGTTCGAAGGGCTGGAGCCGAGAAGATCAAGAAGCTCTTCAGAGAAACGGTGAAGCCGGCGGCCGACAATCTCAGGTGAGAGCAGATGCGTTTTCCTTGGAGAGAGTCACACACGATCTATGCAGCTTCTCCCTCTTTTATCTAAATCTGCACCTATAAGAATCCTGTTGCATACATTCAGGGCAGGGCTTTCTGTTTAATCTGCTGTTACACACCCAAAGTCACATGATCTTGGGTGTGTCATGATCAGGTCAAGTTGACAACTTAGATAGACTATCACAAGTCCACCCCTTGTCAACTTGACTCCTAACCCTGTCTTTTTAAATCCTATTAATCTTCACATAAATACAATAACAATATCAAAAATCTAGCCTAACAGGATAAAGCTATTGCACGTACAACCGGAAACACACCTATCACATCCCCTGAATAGGAGACAGACTTTCTGAGTGATACTTATTCCTAATACTTAAGTATTGATATAAAGTCCATCAGTATTATATTACATAATAGAGAAATAAGGGAGGAGATAAGATAGAGATATCTGCTTAACACATATAAATATATAACACATATAAATAAATAAATATATATATGTATATATATATATACAAACATATTCTTAACGGAATAACAGGAATATTTATAGCAATTACAATCCTCGTTTCTGTAACTGGTCTCATGGCCATAGTTGGTACTTATAACTACCTTCTTCTACTACCCATTCTGTATTTCCTCTACATTCAGCCAGCACTTCAGCAGGTCCTGGTTCTTTACCCAGAGGGGTGACCCACACCTTCATTCCTGGAGGGTCTGAGTCATTTGCCATCCTGTCTGGATTAGGTTGTTGCAGTTTTCCATTAATTTTAATAACAGGACATGGCAATACTAGGAGACGTCCTAAGGGATCTCCTGCTTTCCAGGTATACTTTTCCTTACTCCCATTGTGGAGTAATAGTCCAATTTCCCCTTGGTAATCTGGATCAATAACCTCAGCCAGCACCATAACTCCATTCTTAGCCTGTTGATTCAAAGACATGAGGAGCCCAAAGTGGCCAGGGGGAAGTCTTAACTTCCAGTTTAATGGAATCATTGTTGTGCCTCCTGGTGGAAGCATTC
>PVJS01062413.1:0-10740 GCA_004027185.1 Glis glis | reverse complement strand
TCTCTCTCTCTCTCTCTCTCTCTCTCTCCCTGTCTCTCTCTCTCTCTCTCTCTCTACTTAGTGAGGCCCTCCGCAACTTTGTGAGACCCAATTTCAAAATAAAGTATAAAAAATAGGGCTGGGGGTGTAGCGCAGAGGTAGAACGCCCCTGGGTTCAATCCCCAGTACCACACAAAAAAAAGAAAAAGAGAAGTGTTAAACACTAAAATGTCAATGTCATTTCATTACACATTTATATTAACATTTGCACTGCCAGCCAATGTATTGACTTTGGAACCTTACTAGGATAGTACGTATTATCTCCAATATTTCTGTCTTTGGACTAGTTTACCTCTATGAGCTTAAAATAATAAATGGACAATCTTGTTAAGTTGAGGCTGAGATGGCTGTTCCCAGGTCATTACTAAGTCAAGGAAACAAAAGTAGTAATAAAAGAGGAAAATGAAGCTCATCTGAAGTCCTGAACTTAGGCAGACACTTGCCCTGGTTTCTGATAGCCTATATGGGTGCTCCTTTTGTGAGGCCAGTTGAGCTTCATCTCTCTACCTTCCTTGCAATATCTCAGCATTCTGTCTCTTTGTTTTAGAAATGTTTACCAACTGTGTTAGTCAGCTTTTTGCCACTATGATCAAAACACCTGACAACAACAAGCTAGATGAGGAAAGATTTATTTCGCTCATAGTTTCAGAAGATTCAGTCCATGGTCACTGGCTCCAAGGCAGAACATCACAGTAGAAAGGTGTGGCTGAGGAAAGCTGCTCATCTCATGGCAGCCAAGAAGGAGGGAGAGACAGGAAGGGGCCCAAAAAAGATACATTCCCCAAGACCGTGCCCCAGTGACCTACTTCCTCCAGCCATGCTCCACCTCTGAACTTTGCTGCATTGGGTGCCATCCTTTTAACACATGCACTTATGTGGGGACATGCCAGATCCAAACCCTAACACCTACTCATCTGAAATATTCCCATTTCAGAGCAGTGGAGACACAGGGACAAAATCAGCATCTAAAGTCCTTAGTATATTAGGGAAGGGAACGGACCAGTTTTTAGAGGAGGGATTTGGGATAGGAGCATCCCTCAAATGTATCAGTCACACAGCATCCATAGCGTCTGTCCCACCTCACACGAGCATAGAATTGAGAAAGAGTTGGCATTTAGTTTACTGCCAACTGCTGCTGGGAACACAGATATGGATAATTTATCTACAAATAAAGTTAAGAAGACAGACTCCCTATTTTGGCAATACTCTAGATAGGGGAGAATGGATAATCATATCAATCAAATATCTTTTATATCATTGAAGTATATTTTTATGTTTTCCAAAGCATTGCTATTTATTTCTCATGATGACCTGTATGTATAGGTAGTATTTTCATTTTACACACAGGAAATAAAGGCTCATCATGAAAAAGCAACCATTTAAAATATATGAAAATATTGGGAATAACAAATACTCTCCTAATAAGCTTCAAAAAAATCAAGAAATTAGCCGGGCATGGTGCCGCACACCTGTCATCCCAGTAGTTGGGAGGATGAGATAGGAGGATCTCAGGTGTGAAGATAGCCTCAGCAAGTAGTGAAACTCATCAACCTAGCAAGACCCTGTTTGAAAACAAAAATAAAATAGTGCTTGAGGTGTAGCTTGAAGGTAGAATGCCCCTGGGTTCAATCCTCAGTACCACACACACACACACACACACACACACACACACACACATAAAATCAAGAAATTGGTAGGCTATACCAAAGTTAACACAAATTGTAATGACATCAGTTTTTCAGTTTTGAATTCTTGTTCTTGCTAACTAGTAGGATGACAAAATTTTCTATGCTTTATTTGTGAAGGTTTATAATATTTTTGTATTATAATCTCAACTTCTCTTTTTACCTGGGGAAATGGGGTTAATAGATTAAAAATGGGTGTTTTGTGGAGTGACATTATTCATGGTCTGGCCGACACTGATAAAATTGCAATCCTACCAGATAATCCATTTCCTCCGAATCTCATGGCCATTCAAGAGGACCGCCAATAGCTGACATGTGCATGGTTTTTATAATATCCCAGTTACTCCTCCTCAGTTCTGTATGTGTCTTAAACGGATCCAATCCCTTCACCCCCAAAACCAGCCTTCGAAATTCCTTCCTAGGGCCATCAAGAACTCTATCTATGACCCACAGTTTCCCTTATTGCTATGATTTCTTTTGGAAATATGACTTTCACTCTTTTGCTTCACCTAAAACATGTCTTCTCTGGAGGAGGCTGTTTCCCCACAGTCTTATGGAGGGCAATTTCCTTCTCTTTCACCTCATGTGTTCTTGAGCAGAAGTTTGAACAACTGGATTTCTTCTGTCCATTGCTGTTCTCCTGCCAGGCATCTATCAGGTTTCTTGCCATGTATACTTATGAAAACCATTTAATATCTATAGACTTCTACCTATCTTTCCTCTGTGCTACCCCAAGCCTCCACCATCTCTCTCCTAGGCTACTGCACTGGACTCTGCTTCTATGCATGCATTTCCCAGATCTCTTCCTTATAGAACACCCAGAGGGATGCTTTGCTACACAATTATATGAACACCGTCTCCTTCTTTAAATGCTCCAGCAGCTTCCCTTCATGCTTAAAGTTTCTCACCCTCCAAACCTATCGACTCTACCTAATCTGGCCCCTATGAATTATCCAACATTATCTTGTGCCCTTTTCCAGGACCCATGCTCCAAGACCACAAAGAAATAGTTAGGCTGTAGAATGTACTTAAGGTGTCCTTCTGGCAAAGGTGTTGCTCCCTTTACTCAACTTCACCCATTTTCCTGAGAGTACTTATAACTACTATAACCTTACAAATCATGTGTTTAAATTAAGCATTTATTTATTTATTTAGTGTTTCCCTCTCTTGCTAAATGGTAAACTCCATAACTGCAGGGTTTATGCCTGTTTTAGTCAGTAGTACATACCAGCAGAGAGACGGTTGATGTTTTCTAAATAACCATTAACTGACTGGATGTTGATGGACAATAATTATCCGATATAGATGTAGATAAACAGCAGATTTGACATTTGAAGGATCAATGCTTAGACTGTACTTTGCATAACCTCAAGATGCATTTTGGGTCCATTTTAAATTCCATGTGGCATGCACCATTTTAAGCCATCTAATATATTAAAAGGACACACACGGTGACTGGTGGTTTAGCGTAATCATCATCACTGTCAATGTTGTGGTTGCCATCACAGTCATCAGCAGTTTACCGAGCATAGTACCTGAATTTTAAGAACCATGCTAGGTATAAAGTTGAAAAAAAAAGAGGCGACATATTCCTTGTCTCAAGCATAGCTATGGAAGAGAAAATAAAGAGACATGAAAAGGCAAAAATAAAAGTACATACAGAAGTACGGCTCTGTGACTTGGACTTTTAATCAGGTCCCCTTTGATGAAATAGGAATGAGGATAAGTGGATTCAGGTACTTTTGCATGCAAATATTATCGTCATGTTCTAAAAGCAGCTCTTAAAAAAACAGAAAACAGCAAACGAAGTCCTAGTCTCTTGTCTCAAGAAATTCATATCCTGGAGAAATTAACTCCAGCATTCTTATTATATTAATCTACACTCCAAATAGAGGATGTATTTCTGTTTTTATCCATAACGTTGCTGCCAGATTAATAAGAATTTTCAAGATGTTAATGGATTGATTTCAGCATAATTGTAACTATATTAATTCAGTGCAATTACCTCTCAGTAAAATTTAAATGAAGCTAAATTGAAGAAATTAGAAATATTTGAAATCTCTTGTTGGAAGCCTGGAGGCATTGTCTATTTTCATCTCAGAGCCTCCATACTCAGGCTCTGGGAAGATGGCAAGTACCTTTCTTACAAGCTGAAGAGTTTCAAACCCTATCAGCACTTTAGAACTTGGATTTAGCAAAGCAATCAAGAGGGAGTAAAAAACCCTTGAGCTGCCCAAGGGTTGAACAAATGTGCCCAATCACTTAACATAGTTTTTGAGTGCTATCCTATAAATAGATGTCCACAAGAAAATGTCCAGGCATCAGAAAGCTAATATGGGACATAGTTGAGGTTTAAGGCTACAGGGAAGCTGAGAAAAAAATTCCAAAATGCAGCACCTTAACAAAAACTTTCCCTTAGATAGAACAACATAATATGGTGAAAAATGCCATAAGCCCAAACTTAGAGAATCTGCCCTGCCATTTTTAATTAGTTCAACTTCAGAAAGGCCACTTGGTCTCTTGCTTCACTTTTCTAATGATCCCCACTCTTTTAAACTTGCACTACAGTTGTGAAGATCCAATGGATGTGGAAGCACTTCATCAACTCTTAAAAAGCTTTACAAATGCAACTAAAGGGAATGACTGGGAAAAGCACTTCGGAACTATAATTAAATAACTGGATGGAGTCTGGCAGCAGAGACTTCTTGAAGACAATGTCCAATTTAGGAGAGATTCGCTCAAAATATCCCAATTGCTCCTGGTCTTATAAATATCCTTGTTCCATTTCCTTTGGATACACAATAAAGAATGCTGACTCAAGCAAGGCGTGGTAGCACACGCTTGTAATCCCAGTACTTGGGAGGCTGAGACCGGAGGATCCGGGTTTGTGGCCAGCCTCAGCTACTTAGTGAGGCCCTCCGCAACTTAGTGAGACCCCGTTTCAAAATAAAGAATAAAAAAAAATAGGGCTGGGGGTATAGCTCGGAGGTAGAATGCCCCTGGGTTCCATCCCCAGTACCACACACACAAAAAAAAAAGAATGCTGACTCAAGTCAACCATGAGCAAGGCTCTGACAGTGTCCATGATGGCTGGTAGAATATGGGGTTTTGAAGTTTCATGTTCGATACTAACTTAGCATCAAATGGGAGAAGACAGAGATAAAGTAAGATTCAAATGCTTGCAGGGTGGTAGATGTGCTTCCCACTATACTTTACATAAATTTTGCAATAAATTAGAACTTGTTTTCCTTTTTTTGAAGTCCACAGATGTTATATGAGAATCCAAGTTGGGGGTACCTGCAGTTCAAATAAAAACCACCAGAGTGATTTTTTAAAGCCACATATGTTCCACTATACTTAATGCCCTCTTATAAGTTAAAAAATAAACAAAAATATCATAAATAGATAATAACTACTAATTCAGTGGTAGACACAAGCTTCACATTTCATGGTTGTTTCCAGTTTATAGATTAATTATTGCATTTTTAGACGGACCTTCCATTTTACCTATCTAATCACAGCCTCCTCATCTACTTATTGATACATTCTATTATATTACTGTGTTATTAACATCCAAATGTCCATCATTCTCAGTTTTCTTTTTAATTTATCCCTTTATTAAGGAGGTACTATAGCATGATAGGATTGCAGAATATAGACTGTGGTTGTCCAATAGAAATAGAATTCAAGTTTCATGCAGTTTTAAATTTCCCAGTACCCACATTTTTTTTAAAAAGGTAAAAAGAAACAAGTAAAATTAATTCAATAATACAATTTTTAAGCTCATTAAATACGTAATATTATCATTTCAACAGGTAATCAGTATACATACATAAGGCAGAAGACATTTTACACTTTTTTTGGTACTGTCTTCCACACTTACAATGTTACACTTGTAGCACATCTCAGTTTGGACTAGTCACAGGTCGAATGGTCAAACACCCTATGTGGCCAATGGCAAGCACACTAGACAGACTGTCTTTCTTTTATTTATATACTTTTTTTTGTGGTCTTAGGAATTGAACCCAGGGGCATTCTGCCTCCGAGCTACACCCCCAGCCCTATTTTTTTATTCTTTATTTAGAAACATGGTCTCACTAAGTTGTGGAGGGCCTCACTAAGTAGCTGAGGCTGGCCACGAACCCGGATCCTCCGGTCTCAGCCTCCCAAGTACTGGGATTACAAGCGTGCGTCACCATGCCTGTGTCTTTCTAGCAAGGCTACCTGGTCTCCATTCCAGCTCTGACACTCATTAACTGTTTAACCTAGAAATTAAGCTTTACCAGAAGAGTGACCTCATCATCTCAGTACACCTCTGTAACCCCAACCCTTAGAAGAAAGACTGACCTGCTGTTGAAGATATTAACTGTAGCCAGCCGTTACTTGTGGTGCACATCCTGGGACACCTGAGGTTTCACCCTAACCTTGCAATGTGAGTTGAATTTAGACATTAAGAGAGGAGAGAGAAGGCAGGTCTAGGAGTTCAAAGAGCATGGGCAAGATTAATGACGAGTGACATGGTTCTTATTCAGAGGACAATACACACAATGATCTTTTGTGTGTGAGGAGATGTGGAGCAGAAAGCTCTACATCTGTTTATAATTGAGTGCCTATAATTGGCACTGCAAAATTTGCTGATTGACTGTGGTTCGGAGAAGGCCAGGGGATCTGGAAACAGAAAGGGCCGGGTTTGAATCTTGATTCCACCTGGGTGATCTTGGTGGGCAACTCATTCACTCTTTGCCTTCAAGTGTGAACTGGAGAACACTGATCCCTAACTCTGTAAGGATTAACTAAAATGTTGTATATGAAGCATTCAACATATAACGCACACTCAGAACTATTAACCAGTGCTGCTGATCCAACTGTCATTGTTGTTGTTATGTTAATATTACTGTGTGAATGGGAAGATAATCTGAAACTTTGAATCCAAAGCTACAGAAATCAGTTTCCATATGCTAAACCCTCCATAGTCACGTTTCCATCAATGCAAATCTCCCCCAAGCCCTTCAGCAACCCTTGATCACCCATGTGTAGATGTCCCAGACTCCTTCCCAATGTACTTAAGATTCTCCACCTCTTGGACCTCACCAGCATCATTTCCCTTTAGCTCCCTTTTTGTTGGTGCTAGTGCTCGGGGTTGAACCTAGAGGCATTCTACCTCTGAGCTACACCGCCAGCCCTATTTTATTTTTCATTTGGAAACAGGGTCTCACTAAGTTGCAGAGAGCCTTGCTAAGTTGCTGAGGCTAGTCTCAAAGCTGAGATCCTCCTGTCTCCATTTCCCAGGTACTGTGATTATAGGCATGTGCCACCATGCCCGGCCCTCCCCCTAGCGTTTTACAAACTACAATCTACCCATAATGAACCATTTAGAATTTTCCAAATAGTCTGTACTATTTATGCAACTTCTCTTTTGTACATATAATTTCTCTGCTCTTATTCACTTGTCTGTCTGGAAGATTCCAGTATACACTTCACAATCCATGCCAAATCTCCTACCTTTGAGGGAAAACAGGGATTTTTGGATCATACCTTTCATAGAACACCTTGCAATATGATTTTTTAACCATACGTCAATTTCCCTGGCTAGATTGGCATATATTTTAGGAAAGTAGCCACATTTAACTCATGTGTGTATCCTCAGCATGCAGCACAAAATAGATGTTCGATTAGTATTTCTTAAAGGAGTGCTCATGTTACAGGAAATGGGGAATTCTGGAAGACTGGATAGTGAGGTTTTTGTTAATGTTGGGACTACTACATTTCAATTCCTATTTGCGTGACTCTTGAAGTGATTATCTAGGAACCGCCACCTCTCTGAAAGAGCTGCTGCCAGTGTCTCGCATATTTGGAAAAGATTAAAACTAGTACGAGCTTTCCTGTTATTCATCTTCTTCAGCAAAGCATTAACTGCTCCTGGCTTATAAGGTGGGATTTTCTAATTGTGTTTAAATCTCCTATCTACTGCTGGCCATAGATGTGCTAACAAATGAAAGTTTCCATGTAAGGGGGGGAAAAAGAGAGAAAGTTTTGCCTCTTATAGCAGGGAAATAGTTTGAGGCTATGTTTTAATTAAAATGAATATCTGCGCTATCTTAATGTTATTGCCAGTTAAGTGTAGCAGGGTGATTTAGAGTTCTATAACACAATTATACTCTGGTAATGAAGCTCTGCAGAATTATCCCCGGAATTTAGAATGCAGAAGGGAGCCGTAGCTCTCATTTGTAACCATGTTACGGCCTTTATTGTTACAGTATTTTCTGTTTTCTTCAAAGATTAACTCAATCGTATTTAAGTCTCTGGCTACATTACACAGAGAGAGAAAACGGGCAATGGGAAGGGTTTTACTGTCCCTGCAGCCTCTCCTAATGCTCTGCCGTGAGAACAAAATAGCAGGGAAATTTCACCATAGCATTGCCATTCTTATTGTTCTCCTTCTGTCCCTCCTGAGTGAGCTTCCCCCAGGCTGGTCCCTGCAGTCCCTGATTGATTCTCTCTAGGGATTTCTGCATGGTGGACATAGAGTTTAAATAACTAGCTTGGAATGCCCACATCCAAGAGGAAGGGAAGTGCAGGGGTTTATGCCGCCCTTGATTCTGAATCCCCCTTAAACATTTAAGGTGGGGTGAGGGCTGTCCTGGCTTTGAAGAAGGATGCTTAGTGGTTAACATGGTGATATCTGAAGCAAATCCAGAATCCATTGTATATTATTTGTGGGACTTCAGGCAAGTCACCCAGACTCTCAGGTCTCAGTTTATTAATCTGTAGCATGGGGGGAGGGCAGTAATCAGGACTCACCTCATTGTACTGTTGTAAGAGTTAGTTGAGAGATGCCATATCTATAAGTTAGAACAGTGACTGGTGCTTGGCAAGTGCTCAGTAAGTAGTAGCAACTTAATTATTAGAAAAATGTTCACTCTTGGGAAACCAGTTTTCCTGAGATGGCATCTTCTGTTTTCTCCCAAAGTCACATTTCTTTGAAAAGTTCAAAGACCTATTTTGATTCAATGTAGCCAGTATTTAATAATGTTGCTGTGTGCAAGACTTTATACTATGCATTCTGAGTAATGTAGAGAAAGGGTTCTATCTTCAATAAACTTACAAGATAATAGGGAAAGACAAGCATGCACAGTAGGACATTCTAAATGAAAGAACATGGTGAAGGATGATGCAAGTTAAGGGATCTTTTACCTTGGCGAGGGAAGATTTTAACAATGGAATGACTTTTGAACTTGGCCTTGCGGGGAAAACAAGATATTTACAGGCAGAAAACATTGGGAAAGGGTTTCAGGTTGAGAGATAATCTGGACCAATTTCAGATTCAGCAAACTATAGGGGATGTTTAGATAATGAGAGAAATTTATTGTGATTGTTTCATAGAGTTTGTTTATTTGGGAAGATCATGGGGAGAGGCTGTAATGTAGGAGATTTTTCAGTGGTCAAAGCTAAGTAATTTCCATTTATAAAAAGGCAGGTAAAGGAGTTTTAACATAACCCTGTAGCAAGCTGAACATTTCTGAGTAGGACCAGCCCATGATCTGATCTCTTCCACATTTGCTTCTGAGTTAGCTACTGTTTAAGGATATAACATGCTATATAATCCTTTACTGTTTTCTCTCCATCAACAGACTCAACCTTGAGAGATGTGGAGACCTTACCTCCTCCTTTTTCCCCCCCAAAATTGTTAAACCTTAAAGTGATGGAAAATAGTTCTGTTTCCTTCTCCTCCAATTCCCCTTCCTTCTTTTCCATAATTATACCTAATGTTCATTGAACATTGACTTTATCCCACACACTATGGTTACCGACTTACATACTTTAGCTCACAACAGTGCTATGAGTTTTCTTTGTTATTATTATACCCATTTTTCAGATGAGAAAATAGAATTTCATGAAGATTAAATAGTTGGCCTACTATTAACTCAGCTAGTAAGTAGCAACATTCGTATAATGTTCTGATTTCAAACCACTTGGTCATGATTCTGTACTACTGTGAATAGGATCAGGTTGCTTGCATGTTATTAGGGCCATGAAGGTAGCAGTTTTCTGGCTTTGGCCAAAGAACCAAATGCTGTATGTTGCATGACTAGATGGTACCAACTGGTTATGGGACACGTCCCAAGTCACAAGATGCCTCCATTTCCTCATTTTCCCCAACAGTAAAATGAGATGATGGATCTAAAACTTTTCATGTTCAAGTAGGACTCGGCTGTTTGCTCTTTCATAGTTGTTAAATTATTAGCTTTGATTCCCATAATAGTTCATGATAGACACATTGCCCCCATTTTACATATGATGTCACTCAGACTTACAGAAGTGATTTTCTCAAGTCCCTGAATCTAGAAAGTGTCATAGCCAAGACTGAAACACAGGTCTTCTGCCAACTATCTCAGTGCATTCTCTGCCACTCTGAACGGTAGCCCTTCTCGAACTAGAATTTTGTCATACTTCACATACTGTCCCATGCAACCATTTTTGGAAAACTAGGAATCTGTCTTGTCTCTTAAATTGTTTTCTAAAACTCCATTGACCCTTTTAAAATCAGCATTTACCCTTCAAGCTATCTTTTTAAAAAAAGCATTCTACTGAATGATTTTCTCCAATGTGTATTCTCTTGGAAGAAAGTTCTAGCATATTGCTTGTTGTGCCATCGAATGGAGTGAGTTAATAGTAATGTTCCTAGATATTTATATCACAAATCTCCCTTGTGTCCACTTTCTAGTCCAATGCTATTAAACCAAGATTCCCCACTGGTTCATAATGATGTCAGTTGAAATTCAGACGAATCTTGAATTGTAAAAAAACAAACAAACAAGCAGGGCGTGGTGGCACACGTTTGTAATCCCAGTACTTTGGGAGGTGGAGACCGGAGGATCTGGGTTCGCAGCCAGCCTCAGCTCTCTCTCTCTCTCTCTCTCTCCCTGTCTCTCTCTCTCCTTAGTGAGGCCCTCCACAACTTCGTGAGACCCGGTTTCAAAATAAAGCATAAAAAATAGGGCCGGTGGCGTAGCGC
>PVJS01062412.1:0-10743 GCA_004027185.1 Glis glis | reverse complement strand
TGGGGCAAGGGAAGTGGTACAAGGGAAGGGGAAGGGCAAGAAAGAAGTGAATCAATGGATTTACTATCATAAACAATGTGTACATGTGAGAATATACCAACATCATTCTTGGTACTTCATATGGGTGGGGAGAGGCGGAGGGGGACACTAAGAGCTGTGTGCATGTATGTTAACATCAAATTGATATTCACTGTGATGTAAGACTCCAAAGCACCAATAAAAAGCACATTAAAAAAATAATCAATCATGTAGTTATCTGAGAAAGAACACTGGATTATTCAACCATGCAACACAGACCAACTTTAGTTCCCATAATTTTCTTCCAGGATTTTATAGCTTATTTTACCTTGTTTTTATTGATCTATATGATGTTTTGCCTCATTATAGTAATTATATCAACAAACCTTTTCTTTCTAAGTGCCAAAGATATTAAAATTTTGTAAATTTTATCATATCAATTTAAAACATGAATAGTAAGAGTATGTTAATATATTGGGTCTCAGCTCATTTATATTACAGGAAAAATACTGCAATTTTAAATACAGTGCTTACCTTTAATTTGTGATACAGACGTTGTAGCTCCTTTTGAAGAACTTTATTTTCATCATGAGCTTCAAATGCCCTTTTCCTTTCAGCAAGCAACTGTCGCTGGAAACTGTTAGTACTTAGCTCAAGGTTTTTTGATAGTTCCTATGTATAGAAACATTAAGAAACAGTATTAAAATTATAAGAAGAATTCAATAGTAAAATAGCACTTAATAGTATCAAAATGATATTTTTAGTGGTACAAGACATATAAATCAGGCTTGTTTAGTGTTTGTGAACATAAACTGGGAAATAGATTTACCAACAATTTAATAAGATACCTAGCTTATTATTCCTTTTCTTGTTTTTCACAATGATTTGCAAATAAATTCTTAAGTATATTAAGTACATTAATTCTTAAGTACATTACTATACATGTGTACTGAAGCACACATGTATAGTAAAGCAAAATAGAAGCAAATGACAGTCAAAGGATGTGATGAGAAACAGGCTTTCCGAAATCACTGCTTGGGAAAATAATTAAACACCAAGACATAAAATTCCACAGTGCTATGCAAGGTACAGAGGGTACATCGGAAAGTGTCTCTAGATGAAACAGATGTTTCCATGATCTCTAAACATGTTCCACGAAGTTTATCAAAGTATTTAAGTTAAAATATTTTCTTTTAAAATAACTTGTCAAGATACTATTCCTAAGCCGGCCGTGGTGGTGCACGCTTGTAATCCCAGTACTTGGGAGGCTGAGACAGGAGGATCGCAGGTTCGCAGCCAGCCTCAACTACTTAGTGAGGCTCTCCACAACTTAGTGAGACCCTGTTTCAAAAATAAAGAATAAAAAATAGGGCTGGGGGTGTGTAGCTCAGAGGTAGAATGCCCCTGGGTTCAATCCCCAGTACTGCAAAAAAAAAAAAAAAAAAAAAAAGAGATACTATTCCTAAATTCTGACCAGGGGGAAAATTCCTTTTATATATATAAGAAAGTATTATAAATTCACAAAGAGAAATAGAAAATAAAAAGCATTTATAATCCCATTATCCTATGATCACAACTGCCAACATTTTAGTGAATATAACTTAAAACTTTTATACATTTTTCTCAATAATATCATTAATGCTTAAGCCAATAGACTCTGATACCACAATCTTTTAAAATGGAATAGGATTTTATTTTGTAGATTATTATAACTTATTTAACCAAATTCAACTGTTTGACATTAAAGTATTCCAATTTCTCCTATAGTGAATAGTATATATAATTTTAAGCATAGCTTTTATTATTTTCTCAGAATAAATGTTGAGAAATGAAGTCTCTTGGACTTTACTGAAATTAAGAATTCCTGCCCTTTAGAGCTGGGTATGCTGGCGCATGCTTGTAATCCCAGTACTTGGGAGGCTGAGACAGGAGGATTGCTGATTGGAGGACAGCCTCAGCAAGTAGTGAGACTCTCGTCAACCTAGCAAGACCCTGTTTCAAAATAAAAATAAAATAGGTATAGCTCAGAGGTAGAATGCCCCTGGGTTCAATCCTAGTACCACACACATAAAACAAATTCCCGCTCTTTGAAAGAATCTGTTAAGAGAATGAAAAGATAAGCCACATTCTGAGGAAAATATGCACAAACCATCTATTTGCTAAAGAACTTATATCAAGGAAAAATGTGTGTGTGTGTGTGTGTGTGTGTGTGTGTGTGTGTGTCAAATTGCAGTAATAAGAAACCAAGCAGCTCAGTAAAAAATGGAGGAAATATTTGAACAGATAATTCACAACAAAAGATTTATAGAGACAAGCACAAAGGATGATGCTTCCATATCATTAGCCATAAAAAAAACACAAAGCCACAGTGAAATGATATTGCCTATTGTCTAAAACTAGAAAAACTAAGCATACAAAATATTTGCAAGGACGACTGCTTTTTTATAATGTAATAGGAATCTAAGATGATGACAAAGTATGTGAAAAGTAATTAGAAAAAAAGCAAACAAAAAGGCTAAGAACTTTCCAAAATTAAAGAGGAGAAAAACAGAATTGGAAAAACTATCATGATAAAGACTGGATCAGGAATGAATCACCAGTGGATGCTAAATTTGATGTAGAATAAGACATTTACATATTCTTAAAGAAGCTCCCCACACTTAGTAATTTGAATAGAAAGAGAATAGTCATTGTTCATAAATGGTGGACAATTTGCTACACTTTGGTCAGGTGTTCAAAATTAACATTACCGATGAAGTACAGGTGAACATCGAGATGTGCTATCTTAAGAAGGGAGTGGGGAGAGTGGGCAAGATGTCTGAATAGAGGTGCCCAGTACTCACCTGCTCTTCCGCAAAGAACCAAAGCAACAGGTGTATAGCTGCATATGGAGGCGAGTGACCAGAGGAAAACACTGGAGTTCAACAGTAGAAACATGGAAACCTTGTAAAACCCAGAAACCCAGGACAGCGCCATAGCAAGAGAAACAAAATAACCCCTCAACTGCTGTCCCAGCCCCACAGCCGGGGAAGGGAAGTTATCAGCAAGCCCTATCAGCACATATGCTGGCAACCCTAGCTACTGGAAAGGTAGTTGGCCCTGGTAGGCTGAGAGCTTAAATAAACAGGGGCCTGCAATCTGTACAGCAGTCTGGCTTTGGAAAAGAAATTCACTTCCTCTCCCAGGGAAGCCCCAGGGCGCTATAGCCAGGAGCCATCGTGAGAAGGGGCCTACCTGAATTTAGACTGTTCTAGGAGTCGGAAACCTCTGTATAGTCCCATCCATGGGACTCCACAAACCTCCTGCCACACGGGCACAACTAGTGGCTGCCTCACGAGTCAGACCTGGCTCAGTGAAGTGACTGTGACGTGGCCCTGCCCAGGGTGCTACACAGTGGAGACCACATGTTGTGACATGGAAGGGCACAGTCTGCAGAAGCCATCCCCCCACCCCCCGCTAAGGCAAAAGCCACAGCTGAGGGTATCGCCTGAGCAGTCCCCACCAGCCCTCTCCAGAGCCATGCTCGAATGCCTCTCACTAAGGTAAAGACACAGCTCTGAGTTTCCACTATTGCCCCACGCACAGAGGTGTGCTGGGGCAGTTTCCAGCAACTCCAACCATAGCCCAAGCCCTGAGGTGCCCAACTAAAGAAGGTCTGAAAGAATTCCTGCCCAGGAAGGCTGAGGCCCACTCTCCCTCACTCAAGCAAGCACCTCAGCTGAGAGGTTTACCCAACTCCAGCTGTGAACCACTCCCACTCAACACCTGCCAGGCACTACAAAAAAGAAAGGGGAAGGCTAAGAAATGCCCCCTCTAATCTAGCCCTGCTCCCTAGGTGCACAGTCTAATAAGGGCCAGAGAGAAACTTTGCCCGCCACTGGCCCTATTCAGCTCTCATTCTCCTGCCAGCACCTCAGTTGACAGGAATTTTGGCCAGCTCCAGCTGTGACTCATTCCTGCTCAATCCCTGGCAGGCACTATAACAGAAAGAACAGAAAGAATGACAAGGAAGAGAAAAGCCCCCACTGTTGCCCTGTCCCTTGGTGTGCACAGCTGGGGAATGGAGTGACTGAGGTCCTGCTCCTGGGGGGCAAGCCCACAGTAGCAATCAAGAGGAATTACACAACTTTGGCTTCCACTGCACCTTATACGGTTTCCCTACACAGGTCATCCCCACACCGTCTGATCACGCATTACTGACAAGACTGGATGAGTGTCACACAAGGACTACTGTGATTCCTGACCCTGCCTCTCCTTATGAGGCACCTGGGCCCCCATCACTGACTAGTCAGAGGACAAGTGCTTCTGACTCTCAGCTCTACAGAAGCAGCCAACCTGAGACACACTGAGTCACAGAGCCAATATGAACAGTGCATGAGGAAACCCCCACCGCCAGATGGGGGCCACCACTCCTACTACAGGAGTAACCACACAGGGTGCATGCACCCCCACACTCAGCTATCTATACTATACCTACCTTAACTGCTAGCATACCCCAATCTTGCATGACCCAAAGAAACAGTGGGTCTCGCTGAGTCTGATATGATACGCACTGTACCCAAACTCAATAATCCCAGCCAATGAAGCTACAGGGAGATACTACAGTATTCAGAGGGAAATAAACTCAAAATTGCATAACAAACCGATACCCCAAGACACATCTTCAGGAGAAAGCCACTTACTACCAAGGCCATTCCATAAAAGTGGTAGAGGGATTCATTTCACCAGATACACAAATCTCAATATAGGAACATGAGAAATATGAAAAAAACCAGGGTAATAGGACACCCTAGAGATCATAACTCTCTAGTAACATTCCAAAAATACTGAAGTGAATGAAATGCCTGATAAAGAATTCCAAAGATTTCTTAAAAGCTTAACTGGATTCAAAAGAATATAGACAAACCGTTAAATGAATATAGGAAGACAATGCAGGATATGAATAAGGAATTCTGCAAAGAGAGTTTTTAGAAAATGAAGAACTTAGTAAGTCACATAAAAAGTTCAGATGAAAGCCTTGACAACAGGCTGGATCAAGCAGAAGAAAGAATATCAGAGCTTGACGGCAGGTCTCTTGAAATATCACAATCATACAGAAATAAAGAAAAATGGAGAAACATACCACATCTTTTAGATATTATTAAATGATCAAACATCTGCAGCATCATCAGAATAACTAAAGGGAAAGAAACAAAGAGAAAAAGCATCAAAAACCTATTCAACACAAAAATAGCAGAAAACTGCCTTCATCTTGGGAAAAACACAGACATCCAGATACAGGAGGCTTAAAGAACCCCACATAGAAATAACCAAAAAAGATCCTCAACACTATGACATATTATAGTAAAATTGTCAAAAGTATGGTACGAAGAAAAAAATTGAAATATGCAAAAGAAAAGTACCAACTTATATTTAAGGGGAATCCCTTTAGACTAAGTTGTTGTTTTTTTTTTTTTTTCAGGAAAAGCTGTATTGGACAGGAGGGCATGGAATGTTGTATTTCAAGTCTTTAATGAAAATAACTACCAACTGAGACTACTATACCAAGCAAGCTATCCTTCAGAATCAAAGAAGAAATTAAGATCTTCCAAGATAAGCAAAAACTAAGGGAATGTAAGGTCCACACCAGCCTTGAAGGGATCAATTCATCGAGATATAATGAATATAAATCTAAATGCACCTAACAATGGAGCACACAATTTTATAAAACAAACACTACTAGAACAAAAGGAAGAGACAGGCTCCAATACAGTAATAGTGGGGAATTTTAATACCTCATTCTCATCAATTGATAGCCCGTACAGACAAAAAAAAATCAGACACAACAGAGTTAAACTACACCAAATATCAATGGACTTAACATTTACATAACATGCCATCCAACAGTTGCAGAATACACATTCCTTTCATCAGTGCATGGAAGTGTCTCTAGCATAAATCATATATTAGGCCACAAAACAAGTCTTAAATTAAAAAATAGAAATTATATCCTATATCTTTTATGAAACTATACATCAACAAGAGCAACTTTACAAATTATACAAATACATGGAGACTGAACAATACACTTTGAATGACAAGTGGGTCATTGAGGAAGTCAGAGGGAAGTTTAAAAATTCCTCAAACAAATGAAAATGAAAACATAGCATCCCCAAACCTATGGGATACAGCAAAAGCAACACTAAGATGGAATGAAGTTTATAGCAAGAATGCCTACATAAAAAAATACTTAAAATAACCTAATTATGCAACTCAAGATCTTAGAAAAGCAAGAGGAAACTATACTGATATATAAAATATTAGAAGGAAATAAACAATACAGGGAGATGACATAGATCTAAAAAATACAAAGGATCAATGAAACTGTTGATTCTTCAACAAAATACTAGCAATTTGAATTCGGCAGCACATCAAAAAGACCATATGCCATGATCAAACTGGTTTCATTCCAAGGACACAAGGATGGTTTAAAATACACAAATCAATAAACATAATACATCACATAAACAGAATGAAGGATAAAAATCATATGATCATCTCAAAAGAGGCAGAAAAAAGTATTTTATAAAATTCAACATCCCTTCATGAATAAAACCCTGAACAAATTAGGTATAGAATGATCGTACCTCAATATTATAAAAGATATATCTGACAAACCCATACTGAGTGGGGAAAACCAGAAAGCATTTCATCTGAGATCAGGGACAAGACAAGGGTGTCCACTCTCATGGCTCCTATCCAATACCATACTAGAAATCTTAGAGCATTTATGCAAGAGAAAGAAATAAAATACATACAAAAAGGAAAGGAGGGACAGGTGTGGTGGCATATGCCTGTAGTTCCAGCTACTCAGGAAGCTGAGGTGGGAGGACTACTTGAGCTCACCTTACTTCGAGACCAACCTGGACAATATAGTGAGACATCTCAAAAAAAAAAAATGAAAAAAAGCAAATAACCCCAGCTACTCAGAAGATAAGGCAAGAAGACCTCAAGTTTGAGACCAGTATAAGGAACTAAGCAAGACCCTGCCTCAAAACACTAAAATGAGAGAGAGAAAGAGAGAGAGAGAGAGAGAGAGAGAGAGACAGAGAGAGAGAGAGAGAGAGAGAGAAAGAAAGAAAGAAAGAAAGAGAAAGAAAGAAAAGAAAAGAAAGAAGCTCAGTGGTAAAGCACCCCTGGGTTCAATCCCTAGTACCAGGGGAAAGGAAATCTAAATATAATTTGCCATGTTAATTAAATGAGAAAAACATTTAAATATTTCAATAAAAGCAAAAAAATCATTTGAGTGTTTGATGAAATTCAACATAACTTATCATTTAAAATAAAAACCCCAGCAAGTTAATAATAGGATATTTCCATATATATATATATATATATATATATATATATATATATGGAAATCACATTTATAAGAAAGATATACCTAAAAATGGTCATCTCTGGATAATAGGATGTTTTCATTTTATTTTTCATTTTTAATAACATATACATCTTATTAATGAACCTGTAGTATTTATGGAAAATAAGTCAATTTCTAAAAATATAGTTAAACAAAAATTAAACCAATTGGAAAGAAAACATATCTAACAACTTCAGGAAAGTAGTTACTGCTCAGAAGGGAGAATAGAAGAATGTTTGGAGAAGAGACACAGGGGAACTTCAATCTAACACCTTATTTTTACAAGATAAGATCTACATAGTGGCACACATCTGTAATCTTAGTATTTGGGAGGCTGAGACAGGAGGATCACATGTTCATGGTCACCCTCAGCAATTTAGTGAGGCCCTCTGCAACTTAGTTATACCCTGTTTCAAGATAAAAAAAATAGGACTAGGGGTATAGCTCGGAGGTAGAATGCCCCTGGGTTCAATCCCCAGTACCCCAAAAAAGAAAATCAGATCTAAAGCGAAAAAAAAGTGGGCACATAGATATTTTAAATATTATCTTTTCCATGTGTCAAAATATTCCATAAGGAAACAAGCTAAAATTGCCTTATGAAATTAAAGAAACTGGAAAAAGAAGAAAATGCAAATAATAGTTATCTTTAGCTGGTTAGTATTATGGGTATTTTCCCCACTACTTTACTGTAAATTTCAAAATGTCTTAAATGCTCAAAAAAAAAAAATACCTAGGAATAAATCTAGCAAAGTAGGTAACAGACCTCTATGATGGAGACTATGATCCAAGATGGCAACTAAGGGAGATACCACGTTACGATCTCTCGGAGACTTGGATCTCAATCGCCTTGAAAGCAACTTCTCGACAGGAGAAGAAAAGCAACAAAAACTTGAACTAAACAACGAAAAATTTGAAATGTGATGGAATCAAAGCCAGAAGACAAAACAGAGGAAAGTAAAAAGCTCTAAGCGCCTTACCTAAGGAACGGTGGCAGCACCATCTTGGCCAACAGTGCCAGCCGCTACTGGCATTGCGGCTTCCACACACTGCCAGCAGAGAAGCCAGAGACCTGTTGTAAGTTCAACTGCAGATCAGAAGAGACAAAAGCAAGTAGCGGCTCCTCTACACTCAAGAGACCAAATGGCGGCAGCGACAGCGGCCGCAGTGGCACCATATTGGCAGGACTTTACCGGCAGCTGTCAGCATTGTGGCTTCCACACAAGACCAACGTAGACACCAGCAACCTGTTGCAAATCCAGCAACTGCAGAATAGCAGCAGTGAAGGCGAATAGCAACTCGCTCCCCGCGTGACACAGACCCGAACTACTGCATCAGCAGAAGCGGCAGTGGCACTATCTTGGTCAGACCGCGCCGAAGGCTACGAGCATTGTGACTTCTGCAGGCCACCAACAAAGAAGCCAGGGACCTGTTGTAAAACCAGCAACTACAGGGCATCAGTGACAAAAGCGAACAGCAGTTCAACCCATGCTTGGCAGAGTCCCCAGTGCCCGGAGGCCTGACCAGAACCTGCAGCAGTTGCTGAACCCACTCCCTCCCCTAGAGATTAAGAGCAGCACTCAAGGAGACCATAAGTAAACGAGCTGCCCTGGGGAAGACCACCAAGCGCGGCCACAGGGACTCACAGGGTCTGAGACTGTACTGATTGACCCGGCGAAGATGGGAGTGGGGTCAGCTGTGGGACGCGATAGATGCATGGATAAGCAGACAGTCCATGGTGACATTTGGGTGGGACAGACTTGCAGCCCGCGGGTCACAGCACCCTTATAGAGTCCCCAGAAATCGCCACAGGACATACAGCTGTGGTACCTGGGGAAAAATTGGACAAATCCAGTCCTCTCTGTGAAAAACGTGGCATTCCAAGTTTGCACAGAATCGGTCAAAGCCACATACACAACTTCTATAGGCAAAGAGAGACACAAGCCCGGGGCCCCCTGCCATAACTGTAGACAGAGAGAAACACAGAGACAACCCAAGTGGAGAAAGCGGAGACACATGCTTATAGTGAGAGGGGCAATAGCAGCAATGGTTACCTGCACAGATAGTGAGAGGCACGAGGCAAGGGTCCCAATCACTGAAGGAGACCAAGAATTGGGCCTGCAAATGGACATTATACTGAGCAAGTGAGAATAACCATTCAGTAAAGGCTATTCACCTTTAAGGCTCACCTAGTAGGAACTCTCTGCATCCAGAATAAGAAACTATAAAGGGAGAGAGATTAGACATAGGAAACCTACAGTGAGAGAGAGAGCTACCAAAAGCAACAAAGGTATAAACATAAGAAACCTGAAATCATGAAAAGGAAGAAGAACAAAGAAAGAATGAGCTCCCACAATGCCACAAAAACAGAACCCAGAAGTGCAAAGATTGCCAGAAGGACAATTCAAAACTTTAATAGTAGAAATGATACAGGATTTCCAAAAAAAACTTCAGAGAGCCTGAAAGAATTGAAGGATCAAATAAACAAAGAATCTGACACCCTGAACAGGAATCAAAATGAAGCTCTGAAGGAAGTGAAGGATGCAACAATTGAAATGAAGGCATCAATACAGACCATCAACAATAGATTAGACCACATGGAACAAAGAATCTCACTCTTAGAAGATGACCTCTCCAAAAATGAACACATAGTATATGAATTAGAAAAAACAATTCGACAGCATGAATTGGACATTGAAGAGATCTCAGCCAGTCTTAAAAGAGCAAACCTAAGGATAATAGGCATAGAAGAGGGAATAGAAGCTGTAACCAAAGGAATCAATAATCTATTCAGAGAAGTAACATTAGAAAATTTTCCAAACATAAAAAAGAGGTAGACACGCAGGTACAGGAAACATATAGAACCCCTAATAGATGAGATCAGAGAAGAGGTTCACCACGCCACATAATAATCAAATTGACTAATGTAGAGGCCAAGAAGAGAATCTTAAAGGGAGCGAGAGTAAAAGACCAAGTAACATACAGAGGCAAACCAGTAAGAATCACTCCCTACCTTCCAAACCAAGTCATGCAAGCGAGGAGGACGTGGAACGACATATTCCAAACTCTGGTAAAAAACAACTTCTAGCCAAGATTTATCTACCCAGCAAAGATATCTATCAAATTTGATGGGAAGCCGGGCGTGGTGGCACACGCTTGTAATCCCAGTACTTTGGGAGGTGGAGACCGGAGAATCCGGGTTTGCGGCCAACCTCAGCTCTCGCTCTCTCTCTCCCTGTCTCTCTCTCTCCCTGTCTCTCTCTCTCCCTGTCTCTCTGTCTCTCTCTCTCTCTCTCTCCTTAGTGAGGCCCTCCACAACTTTGTGAGAC
>PVJS01062411.1:0-10742 GCA_004027185.1 Glis glis | reverse complement strand
GCATCTTTAGACACAGGACGTGTTTTTTGGTCTGATGCTCCAAATAACCAAATGGTTTAATTTAGTGCCAAGTGTTTAAGGATGTAACTATTAGGTGTATCTTCTATACTACATTAGAGGAGCCTTGCTAAATATTACAGTAAGTCTATAGGTAATTAATATTATTCTATGTGTATTGTACAATAAGCAGTATTATAAACAGTAAGTAATACAGTAAGTAGTATTTTCTTTCTATTTTCTAAACATAAGATGAGCATTTTCCTTTAGATTTCTATTTCCTTACTAGAGAAGTAGTGAAACATTCTTTAAAGGTTTCAAGCCCCAAAAGGTTAACCCTATAGGATTTCTTAAATCCTGACATTCACTAAATATGTTGCAGTTTTTGTAAGTGCATAGTGAATGAAGGATTAATGTTCATGTTTTAAATACAATGAAATAAAATAAAAAATGAAGTTAGCATGAAAAGTTATGGAAATATAGAGGGTCTAGAGGTCTACATCAGGCCAAAGCATAAGTACATTTTCTTGAAACTTTTTATCCCTTCCAAAACATAAGTCAAATCCTGACCTTCTCAATAGTGTCTATGTTAGTTCAAATTCTAAATTTCATCTAGAAAGCTGTATTAATTTGTAATCCATCTTCTGATATGAATTTATTTTCGTTTCATGCATTCTGCATCTTTGCTGGTCTCCTTGGCGATTCCTGTGATACAACCCACATATCTACAACAGCGAGTTGACACTGTATGAAATGTACATTCTCCCATTGTCATTGTATACATATTTTAATATGTCAGTATACCAGAAAGTTTTTCTTGACCATCCTGTGTAAAATGTTCTCTCTGCCCTTTACAAACTTCCTTAAGAAACTTATCACTACCTGAGATATTATACATTATTTATTTCCTTTAAGTATATTTCTCTCTAGCACAATTTAAATTTCATGTAGGCAGGAATTTTGCATTTTATTCCTTCATGTTACTGCAGCATGCAGAATGGTACCTGGCAGCTAGCTGCACTCAATACATACCTTTTGAGAAAGTCATTGCTGATGCTAGAAGAAAGGCATTAGAGGGTTTGTGTGAGTGCCTGCTCACTGCTGTGATGGGACATTAAGACATGTCTTCTTGTCTTTGGGGACTGACTTAGGAGCAAGGACCTTGGAGCTTTATGATATATAGAGTAGCAAATTTTAAAAAGGAGCATATCAAAAGTCAGAATAAAAAGGTTAAATAAACTAGTTGAGGATGGGGACCATATATTTGGAGGATGTAAAATTTGTGAAACTATATCGGAATTAATTGACCGCAATAACTTATCACATAATGTTGCTTCAATGTTACCCAAACTGGAAAAAGGAAGTGATCAAAGTCATGATGATGTCCATTTAGCCCAGAAATACAAAGATAGGAATAAATACCATACACATAAGATTATGATTGAAGTTTATTGCTTTGGGAAAGTAAACAGATTTCCATTATAAGGAATCATTAATGAAATCAGTTAAACAGTTTGAAATTTAAACTATCTAATCAAATCCTAATTAGAAAGGCAAGTATCCTGAAGCACAGAGAACACACTAAATCCTGGTGTATCCTTATTCCACATTGTGTTTTTATCATTCTACCAACAAATGATAGATATATGTGATATGAAGGATGAAAAAACACACATTGTTGCTGGATGTTGGACTCAGAACTGTAAAGAAAAGGAAAATAGCAGATTATCTCTGAAATTTAAAGGATTACAAAAGCATTTATACACTGGATTAGTACAGAGTGTTTATTTCTAGATAACCTTGGAGAATATAATCCAATATCTGACATATAATTTCATTAGGAAAAGACAATTAAAGAATTAATAAATACCTGAATAAATTTTATCATCTTGCTTTTGCAATATGAATTACTTTTATGTCTATCACTTACCTATTTAATTTATCCCTAAAATATTACCTAGGAATTTTATTCATATTTGTCCCCAAGATAATATTTGTAATATACCCTCCCTTAGTTAACTAATGCCCATTAATGCCTGGAAATTATTCAGATTCTTCCAATTCATTAACGGTAATGGGGAATTCAAATTGAATAAAATCTCAAAGTGCATTTAAAAATGAAATATTTTTAAATGGAGTAGAAATTCCAAGAATCATTTAACTTTTGAATTGTGGACTTTATTTTTATCATCAGAAATACTGTTGTAATTTGCATCATAATATTAATCTTTTATAGAACTGGGGCTATTAACCGTGGTGTCAAATAGGTAGAAACACCTTTATAAAAGGAAATTTATATTATTTGTTATATTTTCCTGTTCATATATTTCAATTGTTTCTTATCATATTTGATCATTAGAATTGTGGGAACTTTTTGTGTTGTGAGTCATACAGGGATGTTATTAACATATTGATGCAGACACCATAGGCCTGGATGTGTCCTCATAGTCTTAATTCCTCACAAGTCCCCAGGTCTTGCTTCTGCTGCTTCAAAAATTATATTTTATGAGGAAATTTTTCTTTTATTCTTCTTTTTTAGGGAGGGCAAGTATGGGTATTGAAACCAGGGGCACTCTACCACTGAGCCAAAACCAAGGGGAAATTTTTTATTTTTTCCTCTTTTTTTTTTTTTTAGTACTGGAGAATGAATCCAGGGGCATTCAACAACTGAACTACACACACAGCCATGTTTATTTTTCACGTTGAAATAGAGTCTTTCTCACTAAATTGCTGAGAGTCTCACTAAGTTGCTGAGGCAGGACTTGAACCATGAATACTCTTGTCACAGCCTCCCAAGTACTGAGTTACAGGCATGTACCACTACCACCCTGGCTATCTTATGAAGACTATTTTAAAGAACATCTATGCACATCTCTACTGGTGGGGCAGCCACAAATTTTACATGTAAATAATTCTGATTCTGAGTTATTATATATGTTTCAGTAGTCTAAGTAATTCAATTAGGTGATTAGGTATTATTTTAGCAATCTTGTTGATGATCTAATTGCAGTTGAGAAGAGATTCTGAATAGTGGAAACTCATGAAGGTGGAAGTTGTCAGGTCAGGACACACACATATGTAATCTCCTCCCCAGATCCCTGCCTCTTCACAGGAACAGAACAGCATCTTCCACTCAGAAGCATTTAGATGAATAAACATACTCCAAAAGAGCTACGTCTCACTTTTCATAAAGCGTGGCTGCATCTTACTTGATGGCTTGATTTTGTTTTCTCCTTTTAACTGTTAGCATTGATACTCCAGGAAATTTTAAAATGTCACCAGGCAGAGCTTACCTATTCAGTCATGTCCTGTGATTACTGAGCTACAGGGTAAGGGTATTCACTGGGATGTGGTTATTGATTTGGATATCCTGGGTATGGTGAGAATGATGGATCTTGTTCAAATGTCAGATATCGGCGATCCCTTCTCTGCATGTACACAAAACAAAAAGAAAATTAGGAATATATAAACAATGTTAGTGCAAGTGTCTCAAAATAATTGTCAAAACATGATATAATAAATGTCAGTAGGACCTTATATATAAATTACATGTTTGTTTCTGAACATTTAGTTGAGATTTAAATTTCTTATATTAAAATATTTCAAAGAATGTAAAATATTCAACATTTATATTTTTACTGTTAATTTATAAGGTCGAGGTTCAGTAATACATGCAGAAACACAGGTTGCACCCAACCACTAGAAATGGGCTTGAAACTTTAAATATTATTAAATTAACTCCAAGCTTCTAACTTGCCAATCCTTGAATATTACATGGAGATAAAAAGAAGGTGACCTAACTGAGGGAGTTGGGAGGGGGGTGGAGGGAAACACACTATAGCACGTGATATACATACACAAACCTATAAGACTCAATCACTATCCAGAGCATGAAAGGGAGGGAAGGGGGAGGGAATAGTGTGGGATTGGAGGGAGGGCTAAATGTGCAATGTGTGCATGTATGATGTTGATACCCTGACCTATATCAAAATGCATAATTACAATGCACCAATAAATGAACATAAAATAAAATAAAAAAAAATTCCTACTTTCTTTTCTATGGTGCTGGGGATTGAACCCAGGGGCATTCTACTTACGAGCTATACTCCAAACCTATTTTATTTTTTATTTGGAAACAAAGTGTAGCTAAGCTGATAAGGCTGGCTTCAAAACTGTGATCATCCTGAGTCAATATCCCAAATACAGAGATTATAAGAGTATACCATGTCATCTGCAAATAGAGATAGTCTCAGTTCCTCTTTTCCTATTTGTACGCCTTTTATTTCCTTCTCTTGCCTTATTGCTCTGGCTAGAGTCTCAAGTACTATAATGAAAAGGAGTGGTGACAGTGGACATCCTTGTCTTGTTCCTGTTTTTAATGGGAACTCTCGAAGTTTTTCCCTGTTCAGTATGATGTTGGCTGTGGGCCTATTGTATATTGCCTTTATGATGTTGAGGTATGTTCCTTCTATTCCAATTCTCTGCAGTGTTCTTATCATGAATGAGTGTTGGATTTTGTCAAATGCTTTTTCAGCATCTATTGAAATGATCATGTGATTTGTCTTTAGTTCTGTTTATGTGGTGGATTACATGGATTGTTTTTATTGTGTTGAACCAGCCTAGTATCCCTGGGATGAACCCAACTTGGTCATGATGTATGATTTTCGTGATGCGGTTTTGAATGCGCATTGCTAGTATTTTGTTTAGAAGTTTTACGCCTAAGTTCATCAATGATATAGGTCTGTAGTTTTCTTTTCTTGAGCTGTCTTTGTTTGGTTTTGGTATTAGTGTAATTTTGGCTTCAAAGAATGTGTTTGGGAGAGTCCCGTTTCTTTCTATTTCACAGAATAGATTGAGGAGTATTGGGATTAGTTCTTCTGTAAAGGTTTTATAAAATACACCTGGGAAACCATCTGGACCTGGGCTTTTCTTTGATGGTAGGTTCTTTATTGCTACTTCAGTCTCCTTAATTGCTATTGGTTGATTTAAATTTTCAATATCTTCTTGATTCAACCTAGGAAGGTTGTACGTGTCTAGAAATATGTCAATTTCTTGTAGGTTTTCCATTTTGTTGGAGTATAGTTTTTTAAAGTAGTTTCTAATTATCCTCTGGATTTCCGTGCTGTCAGTGGTAATATCACCTTTTTCATCTCTGATTTTAGTAATTTGGGTTGATTCTCTCTTTCTTTTGGTTAGGATGGCTAGTGGTTTATCTATCTTGTTTATTTTTTCAAGAAACCAGCTTTTGGTTTTGTTGATTTTTTTTATTCTCTACTTTGTTGATTTCTGCTCTGATTTTAATAATTTCTTGTCTTCTGCTAGCTTTGGGGTAAGACTGTTCCTGTTTTTCAAGGGTTTTGAGGTGTGTCATATGGTTATTTATTAGGTGATTTTCTGTTCTTCTTATGTGGGAACTCAGTGCTATGAATTTTCCACTTAATACTGCCTTCAGGGTGTCTGAGAGACTTTGATATATTGTTTCTAGGAATTTATTAATAAAATACTTGGGAATAAACCTAACCGAGGAGGTAAAAGACTTCTACAAGGAAAACTATAAAACATTGAAAAAAGAAATTGAAGAAGATCCAGAAGATGGAAAGATCTCCCATGCTCTTGGGTAGGCAGAATAATATCATCAAAATGGCCATTCTTCCAAAAGTGCTCTACAGATTCAATGCGGTACCCATTAAATTACCAAAGTCATTCTTCACTGACATAGAAAAATCTGTCCTTAAATTCATTTGGAACAACAAAAAACCCAGCCAAAGTAGTTCTCAGCAACAAGAACCATGCAGGAAGCATCACAATACCTGACTTCAAACTATACTACAAAGCCATAGTAATAAAAACAGCACAGCATTGGCACAAAAGCAGACACATAGACCAATGGAGCAGAATAGAAGACTCTGAAACAAACCCACACACCTACAGCCAATTGATTTTTGACAAAGGGACTAAAAACACCCACTGGAAAAAAGATAGCCTCTTCAAAAAATGGTGCTGGCAAAACTAGCTAACCATATGCAGAAAAATAGAAATAAACCCCACTTTCTCACCTTATACAAGAGTCAATTCAAGATGGATCAAAGACCTAGAAATCAGACCAGAGACCTTGCACCTACTTGAAGAGGACATAGGCCCAACACTTCAACACATAGGCACAGGTAAATCCTTCCTCAACAAGACCCCAAAGGCACAGGAAACTAAAATGAGGATCAATACGTGGGATTGCATTAAACTAAAGAGCTTTTATGCAGCAAAGGAAACAATCAAGAACCTCAACAGAGAGCCAACAGAATGGGAGAAGATTTTTGCCAGCTACTCCTCTGATAGAGGACTAATATCTAGAATACACAGAGAACTTAAAAATGTCACCACTAAAAATAAATAATCCAATAAAAAATGGGCAAGTGAACTAAATAGACACAGAAGAAGAAATACAAATACAAATGGCCAATAAATGTATGGAAAAATGTTCAACATCATTAGCAATCAGAAAGATGTAAATCAAAACTACCCTGAAATTTCATCTAACCCCAATTAGAATGGCAATCATTAAAAACACAAACAACAACAAGTGCTGGCAAGGATGTGGAGAAGCAGGAACCCTAATACACTGTTGGTGGGATTGCAAATTAGTGCAACCACTTTGGAAAACAGTGCAGAGGATCCTCAGAAGAATGGGAATGAACCTACCATATGACCCAGCAATACCACTTTTAAGCTTCTACCCAAAAGAACTGAAACCAAGCTACCAAACTAATGCATGTGTATCTACGTTTATAGCTGCACAATTCACAATTGCCAAACTTTGGAACCAGCCAAGGTGCCCATCGACAGATAAATGGATTGCAAAACTATGGGATATGTACACAATGGAATTTTATGCAGCCATAAAGAAGAACAAAATTACATCATTTGCAGGGAAATGGAGGGCACGGGAGAACGTTATGCTAATTGAGATCAGTCAATCACAAACAGTGAAAAGTTGGATGTTCTCCCTAATATGTTGAAGCTAGGGAGAATGGAACTTAGAAGGAACTCCAGACAAATAAGGAGAAAACTTTAGTTGAGCAAAGAAGGCGACCTGAGGGAGATGGGAGGGGGGAAGAATGAAATACACTAATGCACATGATGTGTATAAACAAACTTATCAGAGCTGAGCATGGAAATAGGGGAAGGGGGAGGGAATCGGGTAGGATTTAAGGGAGGGCTAAATGAAATGTGTGAATGCATGCTTCTGATACCCTGACACTTGCCAAAATGTATAACTGCAATGCACCAATAAATGTAATAAAATAAAAAATAAATAAACAAAAAGAAAAAAAAGAGTGTACCCATGATAACCAGCTAAAATCTCCTAATTCTAACTCAAGTGCAAACTCTCCATATCAGTCTCTATTCGTAGTGAATCTACTATCTCCAAACTTTTATGATCTTTAACATTCTGCTAAAAATATCCTTTAACCCTCAATCTGTAACTTTTTATTTTGTGTGATTTTTATTTCTTTATTTTCAGTATTATAAAGGATAATTTTTAGATATTATATTGATGTGATCCATCAAATAATATGAAATGCTACATGATAATAACAATGTGAGTGACTAGATGGGCTGAGAGCACTTCACTCCACACACATATACACACACACAGACACACACACACACACACACACACACACACAACTGAAAAAGAGAAAACCACACTTATTTCAGCAGAGTGAGGCAGAGTGTCAAGTGTGTTGTGAATGTGTAGAATTGTTTTAGATTACAAGGCACATGATGTCTTATAAAGGGAATAACACACATCTTTTTTCCTCCTATCTTTTGAGGTCAACCCTGAACCAAAAAAGGACTTCACTGTAGAGAAAGAAAAAGCAGAATGCCCCTGGCAGTTGCCACTCATGCCACAGGTACCTGAGGCGTTTGTAGCTAGAGAATGTAGAGACACAGATCTTAAAATTAACATGTGGAGCTACCAGGTTATGACACCATTGCTTGAACCAGAGAATAAGCCCAACAAATTTTGTAAATTCTCACATAGCCTCCTGCTAAAGGGTACCATCTTAGTACCCCTGCCACTTCATGGAGTTACATAGAAGCCCAGTATCTACCTCAAGCAGTTCCTCAATTTTACCTTTTCTCAACACATTTGGTCTGCTCCCTCTTGGATGAGTGAAATACTTGCATGGTCTATCCTGAACAACTTAGCCTGCTCCCAGAAAATGATGGGTGAGCAATGCCAATATTCCCAGGTCCCTGGAGGAATATCAACGGCCCACATACACTTCTGCTTCCCCAGAAAAGCAACCAAGCAGTCCTGCCAAACCAAATTCATCCCTGAAGCAGTCAGGCATCTTACCCTGGCTACATCTTACCCTGGCAGGCTTGGCACACAAACCAATAGCTTTGCAAAGCAAGTGGGCAGATTTCCTGAGCGATTTGAAACACCTTGTTCACAGGTAGTATCTACACAGCCCTAAACCTACCTGTGTCTTCAGGAAAGAGTTGGATATCCCATTTTCATAAGCTGGTCTTACGTAAACCCCAAAATTAATCCTCATCCATGATCACGCACATGGGTACCAGGAAGTTGCTATGCCCAAAAAAGTGGAAAGATATTCTATTTTCATGTATTGAAAGAAAAAATAATGTAATATATCCATAATATGCAAAGCAATAAATGGACTCCAATCACTTCCTATCAAAACACCAATGACATTCTCAATGGAACTAAGACCAGTGGAAAAGAATGAAGAACCCAGAAATAAATCCAGTTGTTCACAGCAAGCTTCTTTTTGGAAAAGCAGGGAGAATATGTATTGGAGACAGGAAAGTCTTTCCAATAAAACTCTGTATGCATATTCAAATGAAAGAAACTGGAACCCTTTCTCTTCCTATATACAAAAATAACTGTAAATTGATCAAAATCATTAATACAATCCTCAAAATTATGAAATCGCTAGAAGAAAGCATAGGGTAAAAGATGAAAACATTGATCTGGATAAAAAATTTTGGGATCTGACCCAAAAGTACAGACACTAAAAGCAAATTTGACCAATTTTCTTCATCAATTTATGAAAGCTTTTCAAGAGTCAAGCAAATAATAAAAAAATGAAGAGGGAGCCTGCAGAGTGCAAGGAAGTACTTGCAAAATATTCATTTGACAAAGTATTAATTTCCATAATATTTAAGGAACTGAAACAATAGCACATGATCTGAGTAAAATAATAGGTGAATGATCTGAATAGATATTTGGAAAAAGAGGATATATAGAGTGCTAACGTAAAGGGAATATACACAAGGCTCAAAATTTATAGTCATCAGAAAAATCAAGTTAATACCACAGTGAGATTTTATCTCATTCCATTCAGAAGGGCTGTTCTCAAAAACACATAAAGAACTAAAGTTGCTGAGAATATGGTGAAAGCAGGAGTCATCTATACTGCCGGTGGACAGTGACTGGCTTCATAATAAAGTCAGTGAAAATGAGCCAGTTTTCTGTCTTGAGAGTTAAAATAATAATGCTACTGCTAAGAAAAAAGTAGAATTTAAATAAAGTGACAGAGATATTTGTGGCTTCTATAAAAATTGAATTTTTGTTTATTTATTGAATTTAGAGAAAAAAAGGAAGATTAAAGATGAAATGATAATAAGTAAATTGAATAGATAAGATAGAAAATTTCAATTCCTATACAGTATTAATTATGCAGATTAACAAACCTGTTTTCAATGCAGAAGGGGCAATGAAAAGGTAAAGGAAAATGTTTACTGATGAGAATAGAGATTAACTTGGAGAAAGTTACTTTAGCACTTACTACATCACATTGATACGTACATTTGCAAAAGAGATCTTGGAGTATTTTCCTACCTACACTGAACTTCAAATATAAGTTATGTGTAATGCCAGTTAGTAAGAGTGTGTGTATCAGATATGTAGTTGAGGAAATAAAAGGCTCTGGGAATCCCCAGAAGATACATGCACCCTTCATATTCCACCTCATTCACTTTGTGCAATGATTGCTGAGGTCACCTGGGAGAAAATGACATCCTTAAAACACCTGTAGATCCTAACATGGGACCATTATGTCATTAAATTCATTTTTACTAATATTTATTAGTAGATTACACACATTTTCATCAATTGTTTTCAATGAATTTCACAAATGAAAGATTCAACTGAGTCAGGCACTGTGGCCCTTGCTTGTAACCCAGTACTGAGACAGGAGGATCACAGGTTTGAGGCCAACCTCAGAAACTTAGCAAGGAACCCAGCGACTAAGTGAGACCCTATTTAAAAAAATTATATATATATATATGTAATTTGTATATATATGGCTGTAGTGTAGCTCAGAGATAGAATGACCTTGTGTTCAATCCCCAGTACTGTAAAAACAAAGGGAGGGAGAGAAGGAAGGAAGGGAGGGATAGATGGAGGGAAGGAAGAAATGAAGGCTGATTATTCAACTGAGACTGGAATATTCAATGCTGAAATACTGTGGGTTTTGTGTGTATTAATGAGGAAATGATGTTGCGTAGAGTAAAGTAAAATATGATCAGATATGGATAATTAGCATGAAAACTATGGCAATATTAAGGGTCCAGAGGTTTATACAAGGCCAGAGCATAGGTACCTTCTCTTCAGACCTTTCCTCCCTTCCAAAGTACAAATCAATCCCGACCTTCTCCAATAGTGTCCGTCTTAATCGAAAGTCTAAAGTTCATCTAGAGAGCTATGGTAATAT
>PVJS01062410.1:0-10743 GCA_004027185.1 Glis glis | reverse complement strand
TTCAATAATGGCTAATATTATTAAACACCTGGCACCGCTCCAAGTCCTGTATGAATTCATTTAGTCGTGACCACTCTGCAGGAGGTGTTATGATCAGCCCCGTTTTACAGAGGGAGAAACAGAAGCACGCGGGCTAGTGATGTGTGTAACTTATCACAACCAGATAAGACAGAGCTGGGGACCGAGCTTCCGTGCTGCAACTCCGAGATGTGCACCTTTAACTGCCTGAGGCCGAGGTCCCACCGGGCAGCCCCGCCCTGTGTATATAAACAACCACTGCTTCCCAGCAGGCAGGCTCCACAGCCACAGAGATCCCAGGCCAGGCGACATGGAAGCTTGTGCAAAGATAGCCATTTTGGAGCTTGCTGGTACATTGTCCCGGTCAGCAACTTTCCCCTCCCCCAAGACACACACCCTTTCCTGAGGCTCTCACTTCCCTGTGCGCTCACACCTCACACTACAAGCTGCTCCCAAAGCTGGCCCCGCCACTGTCCCTGTCCTCAGTGGCTTGCTCTGGCTTGGCCTTCAGGCTCTGAGGGCCTCGCGACCTCCAGGAGCTTCAGGCCCTGGAAGCCCCTGAGCAGCAGAGAAAAGCATGGTCGATTCTGTGGCCGTCACAGGGCCTGGGGGCAGGGCTGGTGCCCAGAGAAAATGAAAGTGAAAGGGTGCAGGCATGGAAAAGAAGAGGTACACTGGCTTCTTTTTATACATAAATCAGGAACACACTGAGCTGTCTAAGGGAGCACCGCCAGGACTTGGGGATTCTGCCTCTTTCCCGTTGGTCGGTTATGGGTCTCTGGCTGGCCAGCCACATCCCAGGTCTTCCTCACCCTACCTGAGCTTTGCACAGAGCTGGGCCCTGTGCAGGAACTGTGGGAATGTTCCTGAATCAAACATCTAGTCAGGGAAGGGAGGGCCTGTGCCCAATCTCCTGTGACAGCAGACATAGCGGAAGGAGACGTCTCCCTGAGAGTGCTGCCAACAAGCAGGCTGGAGGCCTTGGGCTGGCCAGATGGGGAAACTGAGGCAGCAAGGTTGCCTGTGTCTGGCAACTTGGGAAGGAGGGCATCCCCACTGCACAGGCCACTGGAAACCAGGAACAGGATAGCTCTCCTTGGTCAAGCAGGGGTCCTGCCGGTTCCCCCACCCCAAGCAGGGAGCTAGGGCGGGGGAGGGGGGGACAAGCCGGGGCAGGTGAGGCTCTAGGCTGGGACCTGGCTTGGTTCTCAGCTGTGGAGACACCAGCGAAGAACAGCATCAGCCCCCACCGCCACCTCTGCCCAGGTCCTGGAGGAAAATACCTCCCCACCCACCCGCCCTCTGAGAACAGCCCAGAAGTGGGGTCAGCACCCCATTTCTCTTTCAGCACCCCTCTAAGCCCAGGCCTGTAGAGCGTGGGTACAGCCTGGAATGAAAGAAGAGTGAAAGTTAGACGGAGACGGGACAGTGCCGGCTCCTCTTACCTAGAGGACGCCCCAGGGGACACCTGCTATTTCCTTCTCATCTGAGAGCCTAGATCATCCTCCCGCAAGCCCAGAGGTGAGGGAGCAGGCCAGCCAGGCTGTCTGTGGGCAAGCCTCGGGCAGGGAGGAAGAGGCCCAGTGGCACTGGGCTGGCGCTCCTGGATCTGCCCACAGACCCCACCTTCAGGGGAAATCCCCAAAGGACTGGCCGGAGCCAGAGCCAGCCAAACAGCCACCCAGAGCGGGGGATCCTCAGCAGTTCTAACACAAAGCCTCATGCGTCACCATGTCCCTCACTGAAAGACTGAGATGTGAGACACACCCAAAGGATGTGCTTACCCACAAGGAGGCCCGCTGCCAGCAAGCAGGGCCCTTCCCAAACACGCCAAGGCCAGGCTGCCTGCCACACACACCCAGGTTAGTGATGTCAGGATCCTGTGCACTTGGGGAGGGAGAGGCAGGCCCAGGCCATGGGGCCTGGTACTCCATCCTCCCACCAGGAGCTGGAAAACCCCATCTGTGCCAGCCTTCTGGAAACTTCAGAGCTAAGAAAACCCCCAAGGACCAATTAAGCTAGCCCCTGTGTCTGAGCAGGCATTGCCCTATCTCATCTTAAACACCTGGAGAGGAAGACATGGCCTTGGTGCTGTCCCCTCTAACCAGCTCAGGAAGTTCATCAGCTTAGGAAGTCCTTTATGTAGAACTTAAGTTTTTCCTGCTTTAGTTTAAATTGGAGAAAAAAAGAAAAACAGGTAGAGGTTCACATTTCACCTATTAAAACTGTCCTTAAGCAGGGCATGGTGGCGCACACTTCTAATCCCAGTACTTGGGAGGCTGAGAGACAGGAGGGTCGCAGGTTCGAAGCCAGTCTCAGAAACTTTGTAAGGCTCTCAATAACTTAGCGAGACTCTGTTTCCAAATCAGAAATAGAAGAAGTCTGGGGGTGTAGCTCGGAGGTAGAAGGCCCCTGGGTTCCACCCCCAGTACCGCAAACAAAAAAATAAAATAAAATAAAACTGTCCTTAAAATTCTAAATCTTGCATCTTTATCACCTGGTCAGATTTTTTCTCTTTAGATTAAATATATCAGTCTATTTCTACTGCCTTTTCTTCTCTGCCTCCATTATTACAATTTTGGAGGCACTAGTGTCCTCCCCAAGGTGAGGTCCCAGCAAAGAACAAGACACCGTGCCCTGATGCCTCTTTCCTCCCTGCCACCACAGCCAGCCCAGCCTCTGCAGCCACTAGCCAGGGCTTTGCTTAAGGGCTGAAATCTCTGCGGCTGGCCCCTGCAGACAGAAAGGGAGGCCCAGGGAAGCCCAACCAGAAGGGTCCGGTCCAAGCCAGGGTGAGCCTGCCCTGGGGCATTGGATCTAGCCTCTCACACCCCTAGCCACTGGGATGCATCCTCTCTCTCCTTCTCCCTCCCCATTCTCACCCTAAGAGATCAGTTCCCATTAGGGCACAGACTAATTAGCGAAAGGAAAGCCCTCCCTGAACCCTGTCCCCTTTCAGCTCAGATCTCATTTCTCCCTGTCTGTTGCCTGAACTGCTGTCCCCAAGTCCCCCCCTCTGCTCACCTCCGATGGCTCCCCAACCCCGGAAAGTCTGCTTTGGTCAAAGTCACTGATGACCTGGCGCTGCTCAGTCCCCAGCCTCCTCCTGCCTGCTCTGCCCAAGGCTTCTGTCCTTACAGCCTCCCTCCTCCTCCTCGAAGCGCCCCGCACACACGCACGGCCATCACGGCCCTCCAGGACTCACCCTCTGATCCTTCCCCACCTCACGGGCTGCTCTCTCTGTCCCCTGGGCTGGTTCCTAGTCCCATGGCTCCACAGCTCGGTGACCCAGCCTCTTCTCTTCTCCGTATCACTCCCTCCCTAAGGGAGCCCAGCCGCTCTTGTGGCTTGAAATACCAATTATATATGGTGAAGAGGCCCCACGTTGGACCACCAGCTCCACCCCCCACCGCTTTCCCCAGCTACCTGCTCAACATCACATGGATACCTGAGGGGCATCGCAAAATGGACAAGCACAAAACAAACCCCTGGTCTTCCCCCAAACGGCTCCCATCTCAGGGATGGCAGGTCCAAACCTCTGGGTGCTCACGCCAGAACCCAAAGTCATCCTTGATTTTACCTTCCTCTTGCCCCAAATCTATCAATCCCATCTTCAAAATATATGCTGAATCTGAAAGCCTGCCTTTCTTTTTTTTTTCTTTCTTTCTTTCCTTCTCTCTCTCTCTCTCTCTCTATCTCTATCTCTATCTCTCTCCTCTTTCTTCTTTCTTTCTCTCTCTCTCCTCTTTCTTCTTTCTTTCTCTCTCTCTCCTCTTTCTTCTTTCTCTCCTTTCTTTCTTTCTTTCTCTCTCTCTCTTTCTTCTTTCTTTCTCTCTCTCTTTCTTTTCTTTTCCCTTTTCTTTTCTTTTCTTTTCTCAATCTCTGTCTAAGCAGTAGTGCATGCTCTCCCCAACACATCAGCAATGGTCCCTTCCCATCCCCTCTTGTGCTCCCCCCACAGTCTACTCTGGGCTTCACAGCTAGATGAACCTGTTAGACCTTAAGTGAGAGCAGGTGAGTCCTCTGCTCAGAACCCTTCCCAGTTCCTAGAACAAGCAGAGCCTGCTCCTGCCTGTCCTGCTTCTGCCCCGGGGCCTTTGCATGAGCTCTTTGTTCGGCAGGTACTCTCTTCTTCCCCCAGAATAGTCACATGGCTCGTCCCTCACCTACTTAAGACTTTTCTCAGTGGTCACTGTCTCAGGCCTTCCCTAACTGCCACATAAAACTGTAATCCCAACCCACACTTTATTTTTCCCCATAGCTCTCCTCACCATCTGAAATGCCATGTATTTACTTATTTCCTAGCTGCTGCTCCTTTTTAGAATGCGCACTTTGCGAGGGCAGGGAGTGCTGTCTGGTTTTTCCATTGCTACATCCCGTGTCTCATCAGTGCATTGATAGAGTGCGTGAATGAACCAACGCATGGATTAACTCTGCTCCGGGAGGCAAGCGTGGAACCGAGTGGGTGGAATCAGCAAGCCACAGAATTTACCTAAATGGAACACGGGCTGCAGGACGTTAACCTGACACCGTGTAAGTAGCAAGCTGTCACCTGGGCTCTGCTGCAGAGGGATTCTGACCCAGGTGGGAGAGAAGTTTCTAGAGGGGGCCAACTCCAGCTTCAGATCTGTGTGCAGAGAGCCAACAGGACCTTGAGTAACCAACAGCCCGTAACAGAGGGATGCGACAAGACAGGAGGCAGTGGGGATGTCATTCTAGTCTTTACAAAGGGGCTAAGGAAGGGGTGACGGGGATATTCCTCTCTCAGATGGAAGAACCCAGAGGAGACCAGGTCATAGCCCATGGGGAAATAGGCCAGGCAGCCTACATGCTCAGAAAGAGCCAGAGAAGTCAGGACAAAGAGGAGCCTCCAGCCCTAGTCCAACTTCAGGAGACCCACCCGAGGGGGCAGGAGGGGCTTTTGGTTTGTTGGAACACAGGCAGGACCAGATGACTGCTCCACCAACTTGAGAAGCACAGGAGAGGGCCAGCAGCCTGGAGGATGTAGCCATGGGCGGGGATCTCTCTGGGCAGGAATGGGCGCCCACCAAGGGGGAAGAAGGAGGCAGGAGACTCCCCTAAGAGTTACAGGGCAGCAGGGAGGATGGGAGATCATCCAGGTGGACCCTCACTTACTGGCCTGGTGAAGATGGGGAAACTGAGGCCCGCGGAGAGGAAAGCCCTCGGCGAAGCATGGTCTCCTCACTCTGGGGCGGGGACCTGGCATTCTGCGGGTTCTCCCTCCACAGCCTCCGCCACCCCCAAGTCACAGCCTCCCCTCAGACTCAAAGGATGGCACCCCCCAAACCTCCTCCGCCTCCGTAACCACAGCTCGCCAAAGGGCTCCCCAAACCGAGACGCCCCATTCCTTCTACCACTCATCTGAAACGCGGGATACCCCCAGGGGAAACCGAGGCAGTCCCTCCCCAATCCCGGGGGCCTGCACCACTCCCGAGCCAAGTCCTGGGGCAGACCCTCGATGCCCACGGTCTGCCCGCTCCGCCCCCCTGGGCGCCTGGACCAGCACTCACCGCCCACCGCCGAGCCCGGATCCCTCTGCCCGCCGGGGCGCGACTCCCCGGTATAGCTGGGGCTCCAGCTGCTGCGCCGGCGATCGCCCCGCCCCGCGACCCGCCCGCCCCGCCCACCACAGCAGGCCCCGCCCACCGCCCCAGCTCCGGCCACACCTCTTCCCGCGTCCGTAGCCCCAGCATCCGTCTCCCTGGGACCCCGGGGTCGGCTGCGGTCCAGAAAGAGGCGGGCTGCTGCAGGACTGCACCGCCCAGGCCGCGCGTCCTACTCTCTGGGCTACGTTTCGACCAGGAGAGAACCCGAAAGTCCTGGGAACAAGCCCCCACACCCCACCCCACCTCACCCCGACCCGCTGTTTTTGAGGGATCGGTAAGTCCTTAGTTATTTAAAGCCTTAATACTGTTCCTGGATGACAGGGCATTTAAAGTTCCTCTTTTCCCGTCTCATGTCAGCCATTCTGTTTAAGTCGAGGAGAGAGGTCCCCACTTTCGTAGTAATAGGGCTTGAACGCCTGCCTCCCCATCACAGCCTAGTTTAATAGCACACTCTGCTTACCTTAAAGTTATTTCAGGACTTCCTATTCTCCCAAGGAAGTGACACTGGTTTTACATTTAAGGTAGTGATATAAATGTTCTTTTTAAAACACTTGTGTTTGAGGTTTTAACAATGTGAAGTCTGAAGAAAAATAATGAAAAGAGCTGACATTGATAAAGTGCTTACTATGTATCATCAACTTTTACATTCATTAACTCAGTTAATCCCACCTGCAGGGTATTGACTAGCATCATCCCTGAACTGTAGATGAAGAAACTAAGGCACATAGAAGTTCATTAACCTGCCCAAGTAGTGACAGCAGGGCCAAGATTTGCCCCCAGCCTCTGGCATCAAAGGTCATGCTCTAACCACTGCCCCACCCTGCTTCCAGGTAAATACCTGTTCAGGTGGTGCGCAGTCAGCTGAGGTGGGCACATGCTGCATTGAAGGACTGAGCGGATGGTGTGCAGATCTGTCTACAAGGAGGTTCACCGCCATCCTGTCTGTCACAGTGAACAGCTGGAAGCCTCGATGCCACCAATAGGAGGGTGACTACTTGAGAAAACTAACAGAGCCCTGCACCGGGGGAACCCAACCCCACCCTTCTCCTCTCGTACCCCACACCCAGCCCAGGAGCAGAGCCCCCAGCCTGACCCTCAAAATACTCCAGAATGCAGCCACCTCTTACCAGACCCGCCACGACCCCCTAGTTCCCAACCACCATCATCTCTCACCTGGGGTATGGCAAAGGCTCCTGGTCATAGTCCATGATTCAACTCATAGCCTTTCTTCAATACAGCAGCCAGAGTGAGTCTTTATTAAAAAGTCAAATCGTGTCACTCTTGTTGGTGGCTCCCACGTCACTCAAAGAAAAAGCCAATGTCCTTTCAATTGCTGTTTGACCCCTAGGGCCCTCCCAAGCCCCCTGTGACGGTGAATCTTGGCTGTCAACTTGACTGGATTAAGAGACAACTAGAAAACTGGTACCGAACACTTCTGGGTGTGTCTGTGAGGGTGCTTGCAGAACAAACGGCAGTGCGGGTCAGCGAACTGAGGGGGGAGACCGGCCCTTCCTGTGGGCAGCACTGTCCTATAGGCTGAGGATCTGATGAAACAAAACAGACGCTGGGGAAGGCGCATGCACCGCCATGGGCAAGCTCCATCCTTTCTGAGCAGGTGCAATTGCTGCTGCTGACCTCACCCGTAGACATTAGACTGCAGCTCTTCAGCCTTTGCACGCAGGCTCACGCCAGAGACTCTCCAGGGAGCATCCACTCACTCTGTGCCCCAGGGGGTAGAAATAGCAGGGACTTTGGACTCAAGCAACCCTCCAATGGGGGCTGCAACTTTGGGCCCTCTTGTTCTGAGGCATCTCGCTTCCTGGAATGAGCAGCTACTGGTTTCTCTGGCTCTTCAGCATGTAGACAGCCACTGTGGTACTACCTAGTCTCTGATCTCGTAAGCCATTCTAATAACCCCTTTTATAATTATCTATGCATTCTGTTGGTTCTGTTCCTCTAGAGAACCCTGAAAAATTATTAGAAGAAAACATAGGTATAAATCTTGGTAGCCTTGGATGAAGCAATCAAACCAGCCAAATGTCCATTAACTGATGACTGAATTTTTATATGTGGTATACCCATACAATAGAATATTATTCGGCCATAAAAAGGAACAAAATACTAACACATACTACAACATAGATGAGCCCTGAAAACATTATGCTAAGTGAAAGAAGCCAGAAGCAAAATGCCACATATTACATGTGTGCATTTATATAAAATGACCAGAATAAGCAAGACCACAGAAACAGAAAGTAGGTTGTGATTGCTAGGTACTGGGAAGAGGTGAGAATTGGGAGTGACTGCTAATAAGTATGGAGTTTCTTTTTGGTAGGATGAAAATATTCTGGAATTCAATAATAGCGATGGTTACATAACATTATGAATCTACTAAAAACCACTGAATTGGGTACCTCAAAATGGTGAGTTTTATGGTGTGTGAATTATATCTCAACAAATAATTGAGTTGCAAAAATGTTTTTGTAGTTGCTCATATTCTGTAATAAGAATCTATGGCTGAATGTCTCCCAAGTACTGGGATTACAGAAGTGCGCCACCACACCCTGCGTATAAATGCATTTTAAAAACTGTTAGCTAAGCCGGGTGTGGTGGCGCACGCTTATAATCCCAGTACTTTGGGAGGCGGAGACCAGAGGATCCAGGTTCGCGGCCAGCCTCAGCTCTCTCTCTCTCTGTCTCTCTCTCTCTCTCTCCCCCTGTCTCTCTCTCTCTCTCTCTTTACCTAGTGAGGCCCTCCACAACTTCGTGAGACCCGGTTTCAAAATAAAGTATAAAAAAAATAGGGCTGGGGGTGTAGCGCGGAGGTAGAACGCCCCTGTGTTCAATCCCCTGTACCACAAAAAAAAAAACTTTAAGCTAGTCTGTATCTCCCAATAAGCATATACTGCCAGAATAGTAATAATTTTTTTTAAAAATATCGGTATGTTAAGGGGCATCACTAAAAACTCTCTCTATGCAGGGGGACAGGTAATTAGGATGTCCTGGTGATGTTTCAGTCTCCAAGTGCCCTGACCAGGAACCCAGCCAGGCAGAGTTCAGAAGGGGCAGGGGCTAAAGCCTCCAGAAACCCCCAGGCCTGGCCTGGCCTCTCCCAGAGGGTCGGATTATTTAGAATTCTCCCATGTGGGGAGGCAGGCTGTCAGGGAACAGGTTCGCCTGAGGGCTGCCCCCAGGAGCTGGGACTCTCCCCAAAGGCCAGAAGGAAGGGGCCCTGCCCCGTGCGCAGGTGCTTACCCCAGCCCCATGCTGAGCAATAGTCCCTGCGCCTCCCTGCTCTGAGCAGCCCACCCTCTCCCCAGAGCCCAAACTCTCCCTCAGCCAGGTCCAAATAAATGAATGCAAGTGTGGCCCCCCCACGACCCCCACTCGCCCCACACCAGGGCACCAGCTTCCTCCAGGTCTTGCATGCCCACCTGGAGCCTCCACTCACTCTGTGCCCCAGGGGGTAGAAATAGCAGGGACTTTGGACTCAAGCAAAACTGGACTTGAATCCCCAGCTCGGCCACTTCTCAGCTGTGTGCTCTCCTGTAGCCTCTCTTGGCCTCAGTGTCCCTAACAGTTAGACAGAGACAGCGATCCACTTAGAGCTTTACATGTATATACATGCATAAGGACCCGGCACACAGTAAGCACTGAGTGCTCTCTAATATGCCTTTACCCTCTATTGCTCTTACTCTATGCCAGCACTGAACGCCCATCCATTATAATCTTCACAACACCTGTATAGAATACGTACTATTCTTTGTCCCCATCTTCAAGATGAAGAAACTGGGGTTCCAAGAGTTTAATAAATTTCTTTCTTTTTTTTTGCGGTACCGGGGATTGAACCCAGGGGCGTTCTACCTCCGCGCTACACCCCCGGCCCTATTTTTTTTACGCTTTTTATTTTTGAAACCGAGTCTCACGAAGTTGCGGAGGGCCTCACTAGGTAGGGAGAGAGAGAGAGAGAGAGAGAGAGAGAGAGAGAGAGGAGAGAGAGAGATTGATCGATCGATCGATCGTGCGCACGCACGCATGCGCGCTGAGGTTGGCCGTGAACCCGGATCCTCCGGTCTCCGCCTCCCAAAGTACTGGGATTACAAGTGTGCGCCACCACGCCCGGCGAGTTTAATAAATTTCTAAGATGAGCCAGCCACTAAATGGTGGAGATGGGACTCTAGGCCATGTCCTTCTCTATCCCCTTTTATTGGGCCCTTGCTCCACTGTCCCTATCAGGCTGTCTCATCAGCCTAAGCGACCTTCCATTTCAGCTCCTGTTCCCTGTGTTTGTCCTGTTTTCCCACCAGGCTGTGAGTCCGTGAGGGTTCAGAGCATCCTTCAACATTGCTGAACCTCAGCCTCTAGCCCAGTGCTGGGTCCAAGTTTGTTTGTTGAGTGACTTATTGAAAAGGGAGTCAAGGCATGAGGGCTGGACACACGAAGCGGGCACTTCCACTGATCTGCCTTAACCCTGGGATCCTGTACCTGGGACTTTGGGGCAGCCTCACCCCACTCCTACCTCAAGACAGACCCAAGCCGGGTGTGATGGTGCACACTTGTAATCCCAGTACTTAGGAGGCTGAGACAGGAGGATCCGGGTTCGCGGCCAGCCTCAGCTACTTAGTGAGGCCCTCTGCAACTTAGTGAGACCCTGTTTCAAAATAAAGAAAAAAAATAGGGCTGGGGCTGTAGCCCAGAGGTAGAATGCCCCTGGGTTCAAGCCCTAGTACCGAAAAAAAAAAAAAAAGACAGACCCAGCTCCTTGTCACTTCCCCACCTCCTGTCCCAGCCCAGCTCACAGCCCATCAGGGAAAGGGCAGGTTTTGCTGAGGAGCCGAGCTAGGGTCTGAATGTTTGTGCCTCGTAATTTATCTATTGAAATCCTGATCCACAAGGTATAAGAAGGTGGGGCCTGCCGGGCGTGGTGGTGCACACTTGTAATCCCAGTACTTTGGGAGGTGGAGACTGGAGGATCCAGGTTCACGGCCAGCCTCAGCTCTCTCTCTCTGTCTCTCTCTCTGTCTCTCTCTCTGTCTCCCTCTCTCTCTCCCTCTCTCTCTCCCTCTCTCTCTCCCTCTCTCTCTCCCTCTTTCTCTCT